>OX243818.1:28004080-28009080 GCA_945859605.1 Lumbricus rubellus
AATAGCACAGCATAATATTATTTGGTATAATTCGATTTGTTTGTATCGCTCTGTCCGGTAATCAGGGCTTTATAGGCAGAGGCAAAAGCAGGCAGTTGCCCGGAGCGCCGAAATCTATGGCAGTGCCAGTTTTAAGTGCATATAAGGAGTTAGTCTACCTTTGTCTAGTAGGCCCTACTCTAGTTACTTTAGAGCAACCTCTATTATCTATATAAATAAAAATGTAACTGCGTTCGCACGAATCTTTCTCCTCAAGGATCTTGAAAAGTTTTGAACCGATTCTTTTCAAAATTGCAGCAAAACGTTCCGTTCCAATAGGCGCGGGTTTGCATAATGCTTTTTTGCTAAAATCTTTTACAACAAAAAAAACAACTTTCACTTTGATTCGACCGATTCCGAGTTGAAAATGCGCTATACAAGACTTGCGGAAACACCGTTTTGAAAAGCGCCCGAATTCGGTGAAGGCATGCATAATTATTGACGGGTTGAATTTGAACTCGGTATCGGTCGAATCGAAGTGAAAGTGTTTTTTTTAAATTTTACCAAAAAAGCATTATGCAAACCCGCGCCTATTCGAACGGCAATTTTTAAATTTCCCAGATCATTGGTCCGAAAGATTCGTGCGTACGCAGTTACAGTTTTATTTAGGCCCATATAGATATTCAACACATTCAATAGCGGCCCTGTTGCGTTCGCCTTTCCGCGTCGATGTCGGGGAGACACGGCGCGAGGGACTAAAGGAGGGGAATGGAGCGGGACGAAGAGGGAGGCGAGGGAGCGGAGGGGAGGACGAGGGAGGGATCCAGGGACGCAGAGGAAGGGACGGAGTGATCGGGACTAGGAAAGGGAGGAGGTTAGGGTGCAGGGGAGGTGGAAGGGAAAGGAAGAGGAAAAGGACGGGAGGAGGTAGAGGGGGAGTTGAGGGGATTGGACGGGGAGGGGTGGGAAGAGGAGGAGAAGGGGGAGGGGAGGGGCACGGGAGGGGGAAGTGGGGGGACGGGAGGGGAGGGAGGGGAGGGGAAGGGGAGGGGAGGGGGAGTGGGCGGGGAAGGGGATGGTGAGGGGAAGGGGAGGTCGATTGAAGGTAGGGGCGGGTGGTTGGATGCTCTTTTCAGCCACAGCAACGCGTGGCCGGGTTCAGCTAGTGTTTTATAAAAAGAAGTATTAAGTATAGGCCTAACCAACTAGAGTTTACCTTTGTCTAGTTAGGCCTACTTTAGAGCAACCTCTATCAGGTTTTATAAAAAAAGAAGTGACGGATAAAGCCCACATTAAAGATCTCTGCTTATTTTTGAACAATGGTTCTCTGTAATGAACGATTTTTTCGGCTATTGGAATGTTTTGGGAAGCCTATAATTATAATTAATTCAAAGTGTTTTTACTTGAACAATTCCCCAAAATTCGAATTTTTCAATGCTGACCATACTCACGAAAATCATAAAACTGATGAATAATTCAGTTGAGTGTAATATTCTGTCTGCAGGTTCTCGAACCGTTCCTAGTTGGACTGTGACGTAGAGTGGATCGGGAAGTGGGGGTGGTGGAATATAGGGTAGACAATTCGAGGGCGCCAACCGTATGCTTTGTCTGGGGCGCCATTGGAGATATATGGCTTGTCCTGCAGTCTCTGTCTGTCTGTCTGCCTATCTACCTATTCCTGCACTCTGTACCAGTTTGTCCGTTTGTCCGCCTGTCAGTTCGTCCGTCTGCCTATTATCTTTGTGTCAGTTCGTTCGCCTATCTGTCTGTCTGTTTGTCCGACCATCCCAGTCTCTCTGAGGTCAATAAAACGCAGCCTGCCACACTGCTCTATTCGCTGCTTTGTATACGGCGGACGTCGATCTCAATAATTCTCGCAGTTGAGTCATTAGACAGAGAGCGAAATGTTGCTCCCAAAACATCAATCTTGCTCGGCCACGTATACACGGACGATGTCTTTATATAGCGCCTGCCGCTCCTCCTGTCATCGGCGCCTGCAGCCAGCTTTTCTATTTCGCAGAAAATATTTCGTCGACCTTTTTCGCGTTGAGCGCTGGACGCCGGTCGATGATGGTTTCAATTTGAGACACTCGCTGACGGTTGAAATTTGTGGATAGCTTATAATATAATTAGCCTACAGCAGAACAAAGGCGCATTTATTTATTTGTTTATTTATTTATCCATTTCCATAGCGCTCCTTTATTTAGGTTATTTATTTATTTCTCCATTTCCATAGCTTTCTTCCTAGCTCTTTCTACGCAGAGGTGCACTTGACTACATCGCAAACACTGCATTGTAGGCCTATATTTTCACGCCGAAGCGCTGAGCAACTGCGAGTGAAGAACTTGCCCAAGGTCCCTACGCAGCAGCTTGAGGTGGATTCGAACCAGCAACCTTCCGCTCCAAGAAACGAACATATCCGCGACACCACCGCGCCCCGATGCAGGGCTAAGCACTAAAACGCGAGCCGTTAAAATAATGCCCACTATAAACACAATCCGGACAAAATATTAAAGCTGTTTTGTCTTACATCTGAACATTCTGAAGCCAACTTATTTCCAAAGACATCTAAAACTCATTTCTATATTTAGCCTGTCTGATGCAGTTGGCCTGCATTGTCCAATGAGGGTCAAAACGTGTTCGTCATGTAGTCCACAGCTATTGATACATCTTTGGTGTCCTTTTACGCCCATTACACCTTCCAGTCGGACAGATTAATGAGAAAGTGCAATTTGAAAGGTATACATGTAAAGGCGCTATATATTCAGGGTCTTGCTGAACGTCAAGCGCCGTATAAATAACACGGAAACGATACCGTATCGTTTCCAAGTCTGTTTCTTGCTTCATGCGAATCATGCCGCAATTTTCCGCATGCCCGCAATAAACTATTGCAGATGCGTGTTTGTGTAGCTGTGTGTGATAATTCGGGGACTGATGAGCAGCATAGAACGTATTTTAAACGTTTTATTAATTACCAGCCTGAGCCTGCTGAACAAGACCATAGTTTGATTACTGTATGATTTCGTTGACACGATGTTTAAAGTGCAAACCTCGACGATAGGTTATATAGGCCTATAGCCTACTAATGAAAACCAGCCTAACCAGGCTTAGGCTACTTGCAAGTTGTTTTCAGGCAAATCTTTAGAAGCAAACATCAGATCTTCTTTCTCATTTCTACCAAGAAGAACTAACCAAAAGCTAATCCAGACTTCTTCGACGGCTTATATTATGTGTTTTTAAAAACATCAAAACACTTGAAACGCTTAAATAAACAACAGTCCCTCGCGTTCAAGTCAATAACTACTTCAGCACGACATCTAAACTCATTTCTCTCAATCACGAGTGCTCCAATTTCTTGCCGAAAACATCTCAGATGTCTCAAAACAACTTCTTCATCATTTGCTATGAGATTTGATATTGAATTGATTGCCGTTGCTGCAACATTAGGCCTATAATATTAGACCTAGGCCAGGGGCGGATCCAGGAGGGGGAAATCCGCCCATGGCCCCCCATTTAAAAATTGCAAGGGACGTCACCCCAATTTGGTTTTATAATACAAAGAGATTACGACCAGACGACTCAAAAAGGTAAATTTTTCTGACATTTCAGCCGGCTGACTAAGAAAAGGTCATCAGAATTTTTTCGGCAAAGATCACCGAAACTTTTGGCCCCCACTTCGAAATTTTCTGTGTCCGCCCATGACCTAGGCCCATATGGTGCTGACTATCGATGCTCTGTATAAATAGCTAAAGCACATGCAGTTAAAACAGCGATGACGTAATACGAGAAATTATTACACATATCGTGGAAATTAGCAGGTCAACCTCAACCTCATATCATCTTGTAAACTGAAGGTTTTTACAAGAACAATAATTTATTTGTACTTAATCGTTAACCGCTGTGGGTCTATCGCAATCGAATATCCTGTTTATGGTGATTTATGTAAGAGGAGATTAAGATTGTGGATAGCATCGAGAACTTGTGTTGCACTAAGAATGATATCAGATTTAAATTAGGTTCATATTGTATCAGTCAAGGCAGTTAGGAACCGTTATACCAAAAGCATCTCATAGAACTGAGACTGGGTGGAGGGGATTATCCGAAGATAACACATGCACTGGCATGGAGATAAGTTGAGTTGGGTTCGATTTCCGAAGTCCCGTAGGATAGACGTGCTGTTAGAGCCGTTGTATAATTATTGTAGGCCGTCTGTTCTGTTAGTGCATGGGCTTAGTTAAGTTTGATGTTAACTGTGATAACTGCGCAGCTGTAAGACATAATAGGCCTACTGCAATCGGTTGCGGTCTGTCAACCGAACTGTTGAATAAACGAAAATTATTATCAAACAAAGTACATGATAAATAAAATAAGAATCGTTTGCTGAAGGGCAGTAGACTCATTCAACAGTCACATCTGCTTACATGTAGGCCTGCGTCAATTATTGTCCATCTGTATGTCTTTTTGTATGCGCGAATGCATGCAGTTCCTGAAATACTCAGAAATGTAAACTACACGTGCATCCTCAAGCTGTCAGATTTCAGAGAAGTCGAAAGCACCATGTGACCATGTCAGAAAACACTATTTTAGGCAGCGCTTAAAGTGAGGAAAGGAAGTGCCTGGACGCCCCTTACCTTTTAATAATGTAGGCCTACTGGTCAAATTAGTGGCAGGACGGCATTCAGATTTTAAAAAATAAGTGCATAGACGCCGTCCATGACCGTCCAGGGACTCCAGACACACATTAAGCCCTGATTTTAGGTCTTATTATATGCATTGTAAGCCTATATGTTTTGTTTGTATGTATGTGCACTTGTTGTAGCGCCCCTTAAAGCTCTCTCTACTCAGAGGCGCTCCCGAATGCAGAGTGGACACTGCATATGAGTTTCACGCCGAAGCGCTGTGCAATTGTGAGTGAAGGACTTGTCCATTGCAAGGTCCTTACGCGGCGAGGTGGATTCGAACCTCGGACCTTCGGGCTCCAAGGCAACGACGCCACCACTACACCATCGCGCCCCACATTT
>OX243818.1:28014080-28076580 GCA_945859605.1 Lumbricus rubellus
CTGACTCCTGAGGTATTAAGCCAAATGCACTACATGGTTTAAGCATGCTTTGATGCTGGCTGTGGGCCCTATACATGATAGGTATAATAACAACAAAACGTATGCACTTAACCCTGATTTATGTTTAATGCAGCAGCATCATTTATGGCTATGGTCATTAGTCTTAAACAATTTGGAACCTAACTTACATTTAATATTGATGAAGGGGAAGGAAAATCGGCTGGCTGTATATTATAGGGGCTTATGATAACAACGAAACGTAGGCCTATACACTTAACCCTGACTTAATGTTTGGTGCAGCATCATTATAGTCTTGAGCAAATTGTAGCCTTACTTAATTTAGGAAAATCGCTTGATTCTCGGGTCTTGTCTCGTCCTGTTAACATTACTGGTGGCCTTACCCACTGCCTCTCTCAACCTTTTGACTTGAGATTATTTGTCGAATAGTAAGCTTAGATAGAATAGATTAGCTTATACGGCGCCACAATCTGCGAATACGTCGGACGAAACGAGTGATCAACTTCGCAATCACTGGAATCTGATAATAATAATATTATTGTGCACTTGGTGGAGTGTCTTCTCCGGAGTAGAGGACGAGACAGAGATGACGGTAGCCATATAGACAGATGGATAAAGACTCACGAAATCGAAGGAAAGAGGGAATGTGCAGATATATACTGAAGGGGCTAAAGATTAAAATAGACATATTTCGCAGAACTGCAGTCAATATCTTCTTTATTGAATCTATAGAAGGAAGCAAGAATGAAGAATGGTATCGGATATTAATAAGCTGACGCTGAAAGATATACATGTAAGTCCTAAAGATGAAAATAGACAGTTCGCAGAACTGGAGTCAATAATATCTTCTTTAATGAATTTATAGAAGAGAAAATGAAGAATCATGTCGGATAAAATAAGCTGACGCTGAAACATATGTCCTACAGATGAAAATAAACGTAGTTCACAGAGACTTGAGTCAAGATATTCTTTACTGTTCAAATCAAGAAAAGAGAGAAGAAAGTGTTACGATATTACTAAGTAATAATTAACTGAGTTTGAAGGAAACTGTTGCAAGAGATATGCGCCTAGCTTAAAGGACTGCTCCTCCTCCTCCTCCTCTTCCTCTTCTTCTTCTTCTTCTTCTTCTTCTTCTTCTTCTTCTTCTTCTTCTTCTTCCTTTTCTTCCTCCTCCTCCTCCTCCTCTTCTTCTTCTTCTTCTTCTTCCTTTTCTTCCTCCTCCTCTTCTTCTTCTTCTTCTTCTTCTTCTTCTTCTTCTTCTTCTTCTTCTTCTTCTTCTTCTTCTTCTTCTTCTTCATCTTCTTCTTCTTCTACTTCTACTTCTACTTCTACTTCTTCTTCTTCTTCTTCT
The DNA here is from genome assembly GCA_945859605.1 of Lumbricus rubellus. Taxonomy (NCBI): domain Eukaryota; kingdom Metazoa; phylum Annelida; class Clitellata; order Crassiclitellata; family Lumbricidae; genus Lumbricus; species Lumbricus rubellus. Next base: position 28,015,450 of record OX243818.1, read on the forward strand.
TCTTCTTCTTCTTCTTCTTCTTCTGCTTGTACTTCTTCTTCTTCTTCTTCTTCTTCTTCTTCTTCTTCTTCCTCCTCCTCCTTCTTTTTCTTTCTCTTCTTCTTCTTCTTGTTTTAGTAGAAGCAACAATGATTTCAGAACTGTGTTTGCTAGAACTAATGTCCGTAAGTTTTCGCTTATGGTCCAGGGCCCTGCAAATTGGAACAGTCTACCCAAAGAAATACGCATGGTTACACCCCTCCGCCACTTTAAAACCATGCACGTGCAGTCGTGCACACACACACTAATTTATATTTCTTAATTATCAGCTCTGTGTTTGTTAAATTTTAACCTGTATTTATATTTTTAAAGAGTTGTTTTGTCAATGAATACATATTTGTTATATTAATTTTATTAATTGTTGAGTAAAGAGATCATTTTTATTTAAATAGGCCTATAGACCTACCTCTTTGAGCAATGATTCTTTTTTAAATAGGAAAGTTGACTCAATTTGTCAACAATAAAACAATGGTTCAATTTAATTCACAAACAACAAATAAATCACAACCAACATTTTTATTGATAATTTATATGCATACACGTTAATTGTACTTGTAAATAATAAGTGCTGGCGATTAGGCGAGAGAGAGAGAGAGAGAGAGAGAGAGAGAGAGAGAGACAGACAGACAGACAGACAGACAGACAGACAGACAGACAGACAGACAGACAGACAGACAGAGACAGAGAGAGAGAGCGGGTCCGAAGTTTTATGCCTAGGTGGCAGCAGATGTTCCATTCAGAATCCAGCTTCGCAGCTTTTCGCCAGTTGCCTTATTTATCCTCGGGAAAATGTCCGTCTGGGAGCGAACGACGTAGATCGGATCTCAAGTCTTCGGCGACCGATTCCGCCACTCTGACTGGCCGCACTGGTGTTCAGTGGTGTAGCGGTACTTCCACTTTGGTGTATTGGTTATTTACTACGACACCGGGAAACATGGCGTTAATCCGGACATAACTCTGGGCCGAACCGATAGACCGTTGAAGGAACCGCGCATAAAACTAAACCTCTTGGCCTCTGGGAAAGCGGAAACCGTCCTGCTCTAGTGGACGTCCTTGCACATGCGCATTCGTCGATGTTACTTATGTCTGATGGATCCAGACACATTTGGTGTAGTTAAGTTGACAGAAATCGTAGGCTAATGGCGTAATATTCTGAATTCCTCAGAGCCGAAAAGATAAGTCGTTAATTCGAATGGGATTTCTAAATAGCTCTCTGACGCAAAAGCAGGGATAGCCTACGTGTTTTACTGTAAGCTCAGATCCAGAGGTCAGGTTCTTGAATTGAGATGGGTGGATGATGCATAGAAATTGAAGAGTGGTGGGACAGGGCCTTTTTAACGTGCAGTTGTACACAAAATGTGCAGTTGTAGAAGCACTACTGTACAGTTGAAACTAGCAAAAAATGGTCATTGCTCTCCGAATGGAAGTATTAGTACCATGGAGGATGGGAAGGAAAAGAAGGAGTTGTGCAGTTCTAAAAATTCCTTTAAAACAACCCTGGTGGTGGGACAGCTAAGAGATAGATGCTATGCAATGTGTTTCAACTTTAACTATGTCCTTTGAGGAGTTTGCGAGAGCAGCTGCAATGTTGGTGAGTTTATATTAAGGCTAGTAAGAACATGAACATCTGTTCATGCAATCCTATTCCAGCGATTCTGTAACGTAACAGTAATTGTACGGCATTTCATAAAATCTACTGTATTCCATTACATTCATGCTGTTCTATAAGACTAGAATAGCACGAACTATTCAGCCGATGTTGAGACTGGAGTCCTTTATGCCTGCCACAAATTCCATGGAATTTCTAATATTATCTTGTTTACATTAGCTTTCTTTGATCTGCTGAATAATTCCCATGACCCTGACGCGACCTGTTGCAATTGTTCAGCTGGCACCGCCACGTATCGGGAGCGCTTCTGAGTAGTTAATCTTGAGTTTTCTTGTCTGGACGTTGTTATAATGTTCCTGAAAAATAATAATATTATTTATTAGGAACATTATATTATAAGAATTTTATTCGATTCCATTCGTTCGATAGCATTCACTGGAATACTATTCATTTAATTCCATTTAAATCATTTTATTTCATTCATTCAATTGCATTTGATTACATTTAAGGCCTATTTAATTTTTACATTCTCTCCCATTAAATTGATTCGTTGTATTTGGCTTATCTGCGCACTGTTCTTTGGCCGAATTTATTTTCCCAAATCCCACCAAAGTAGGCCTATCCTAAATCCCTTTAACAGCGTCGTTCAATGCTCTCCACACTCACTCACCCTCTGCTGTTTTACTCCTCATGCACCATTTACTACCATCTTCCTATTCTGCTAAAGTCCCTTCTTCTCTGCTTCCATCATTCATGACTTTCCAGCGGGACGGCGGGAGAGATTTACGACTCGATCTTCTCAACTCACCGAAGGCATTGACTCGACGATAACAACTCGCATTTCTCCGACTCTGCGACCGACTTTTAAGTTGAACAATCGAGATCATTAAATCGTACATTAGGTTGTTAAACAGCGGCGTCCGACATCTCGTCTGCTATGTGGAACTTTATATTATATAGATCTACATAATATAAAATATATACACACATATATATATAATGGCATAATATGTATATGTATATGTATAGGCCTATGCATATTATATGTATATATGGACTTCTCCACGTCTTGTTCATTGCAGGCTGCAATGCCAATGTCGCGTGACAGAGTAACCTTCTAAGCCTCCCTCGGAGACTTTATTTCGAAACAGATTCTCACCGGCGGATCTGTTCCAGAATAAATTCACCCCCGGAAAAGTAAAGTCCGGGGGAAAGAATATTTCGTCCGTTGCCGAAATAAAGTCTCCTTTCAGCGTGAAATAGGCTAGAATCGCTATTTACAAATGAACAGGTTTAGCAGTTAGTACGCCTATGTGCTCTCCGCAATTCCCCGAGCACTTGTAATAGTAGTCCTAGATTTCAAATCCGGTTTCACGATATCTCTGTATAGGAAGTCTTCATTGGCCTGTATAGACGGTTTAGCTCACGTTATAGGGTATCTACATGTGTTACAAACTCCGGTGACTGCAACATATTGCTCGTCTGATTGATTTGGAACAAGTAAGCTAAATCATACCACACCGCAGCACATAATTATGAAAAAGAAAGCAATACAATTTGCTTTTGAATTTACTGTCCTCTGAAGCCGTTGCTCCATCATTTTTGTCTAATGTGAATGCTTCAACAATAATATTATTTTTTAAAGAGAGTCGATGCATGACTTGTCGAAGCCTGTAGCGTATCGGCTTCACTGCGTTGATTAATTTTCAATAAATTAATCTGGCATTGCACTTCAACTGACTAACTTAATTAGTCTATAGCTGCTGTAGATTGCTGAAGGGTTTGTTTTTAACGTGCAGCGATTGCTTGAGAAGTGCACTTATAAGAGGCTGTTTGTGCAATAATAATTATCAAAATAAGGGAATCTAATTCGAAGACATTCATAATATTATTTGCTATTTCGCTGTCGCCATAGGTAGTGATTATTTGTCCTTAAGACTAAAAATTTCCTTAAAATTGATCATAATATTGTGTTAAACTAACGACACTGACATTTTCATAACTGCTGAATATGATCTACTTCTTCGCGAGTCATTCTTTGTTGTCCTTAAAGGCATACTTAGACACGTGGTTTTCAGTAACTAACAGACACAAAATTGGCCAAATGATCCGCTGAATAATTATTATTATTTGGAGATCTCTAATGAACTTGAGGCCCCAGCTCGGGGCCCTAACGCGAGCTCGATTTTCCTATTTCTCTCTGCATTTACGTCTGTCTCTCTCTGTCTCTGTCTCTCAGCTTTTTCGCTATTTACACGGTGTCCCAATTGAACTGATACCCTTTTTGTCTTGGCGATATGCTTGTCAATTCTAAATGAAACTCTATAAAATTTCAGAGCCTGTGAGAGGAATAAATTATCAATGTTTCCCGAAAATTTTATCCAAGTTGGCGAACAGAGTCCGAAGTTATGCACATTCAAATGTTGGCAACGAAAATTTTAAGTTTCCAACATGTAGGCTAAAAGATAGGAAATTATTGTTTGCAACTACACGCCTTACTTTCTAAATTAATAAATATGACGTCATATTTTCGTCATTTCCATGTTAGGGGACAATAATAAAAATGTTTTTCAGCAAAGATGATTTGAGTTTAATAAAACAATTAATAGAAGAAAAACATTACGGTGCAAAAGGTTTTTAAAGGAATTTCCTAACAGAAACTGGCTCATCGCAGCCTTATGAAACTCGCATACGTGACGTTGACCAGTGACCACTTCAAACAGCGAAAGGTGGAAGAAATGAAGAATGGAATCGTTTTGATAAAAGGGATTGTTGACAATGCAATCAATGAATGGCGAAAGCGCCTTAGAGCATGCATTTGAGCTAATGGAGGACATTTTGAACATCAGCTTTGAAGAACAGCCCTAACACTATAGGCCTAATTTCCTATCTTTTGCATGTTAGAAATTTAAAATTTTCGTTGCCCAAATTTGAACATGCAGAACTTCGGACTCTGTTTGTAGAAATGGATAAAAGTTTCAGGAAACATTGATAATTTATCCCTCTTACATTCTCTGAAATTTCATTGAGTATCATTTGGAATTGCCAAGTATATCGCCAAAACAAAAAGGGTATCAGTTCAATTGGGACACCGTGTATATGTCTCTCTGTATTTATGCTTCTGTATTTGTTTTTGTCTGCCTCTAGGTAGCTTTCAGGCATTGACATGTTGATGTCTTTCTTCCAATTCAACGCAGTTCACTTCTCTTCTAAAGACAGTCAACTAACTAAAAACTCGTTTTAAAGTTCAGACTATCATCAACAAACTCTAAGCGCTTGTTCGTAAATAAAGACAGGTCCCCATGCTTACTCCGTCATTTTCTTAGCCTCGGCATCTAAGGGCGGGTGTTCTATCCCTCTCCCTTGACGTCTGATCTCTACACCAACAGTGTATATGCCCAATAACATTATTGATTACAGTGTAGGCTACATATAGACCCTACCATAATTGATGACTTGACTTCCAAGCCGTAGCCGCCCCTCAACCTGGCTTCAGGGACTGCTTTAAATCTTCTCTGGTGATATACGGACTCCGGACCAACCGCATTGCTCCATCGTCGCATAAATAAAATAAATAAAACGCAACTCAGACGAATTACACTTCACTGAATTACAGCCTTTGCATGACCAGAGCATATTTTACAGTAACTGTTCTCCGGGGCTATCCATGGAGAGCTTAACCCGAACCACCGTAGACTATATAGGCTCAGATTAAAGTGGATGAGGTCAGGTTATATTCGATTAATCTCGGCCGTTATATTCATCCTCTTATTGCGAAGCACTTCGCCGACAACCAGGATGTTGCACGCCTCGCTGTGTCCCCGAACGGGCTTTCGGAGTTTACCCCACTAGTTAATAGCTGTGATGAAAAAAGTGATGAATGCCGCGGCGACGGTGCAAAACCATAAAGAAAATGCGCTAAATAATGTACCATCGAGTGACGATGGTGGTCACGTGGTCTTGTGCGTAATGACGTAGCGCAGCATAGATAGACGACGCTTTTGTTATTGAGATGGGAGTCGGTTTGTCACGCTTCGTGGCGTGGCATTGGAGGAGGATTTGGAGGGGGATGACCTGTTGCGCCAGTTTTATTGAGGTCAGGTCAGTTTTATCGAGGTCAGGTCAGTTTGAAAACGAGGCGAGGACTGAAATGAGGTCATGGACGGTGGTGAAATGGCAGGCGGAAGTTCACGTAAGGGAGAGAGAGACTGAGTAGGTAAAGAAGCAGGGCTGTTTTCAAGGAGTTTTAGAACTGCACAACTCCTGATTCTTTCCTTTCTCATCTTCCATGGTAAATGAGTTCAAATCGGAGGAAAATGACCATATTTTGCTAGTTTTTAACTATACAGAAGTGCTTCTACAACTGCACAAATCCATTTAGAACTGCACATTTTGTGTACGACCGCACGTTAAAAAAGCCCTGTAAAGAAGAAGGAAAGATATATGGATGAAGCGAGAAGGTGAAAGAGGGGTTGAGACATGTTGGCCCATCTTGCTGGAACCGTCTTCCGCACAAGCTGCGTCTTGAGCTTCTCAGTCTCTCTCTCTCTCTGTTTAGGAAACGCCTGAAGACTATACTATTTGTTAGGGGAAGTGCTAACTAGGGTCGGGAGCGCTACTGAATCTGTGAGCGGCGCTATAAAAATGTTCAATTACAATTACAATTACAATTACAATGGATAAGGAGAAGAGGGAGGAAGGGCGGAATTGTGGAAAGTGCAGAGAAGTCAAAGAGAGCGCGGACGAAACTAGAGGGATGGAACGAGAACGGGAGAGAAACAGAGAGAAAGAGAAAGGAACAAAGAATAAGGAAGAATGTGACCAAGTGGACTGATGGACGATGGACGTGGGAGTGGTAAAGTGGCAAAGTGGTAAAGAAATCGGAAGATAATGAAGATCTACTAAGGCGGAAGATCCGGGGAGAAAGATAGGAGTGTATGTTGGAGTTGAGACATGTATCAAAATTCAAAAGAGATACAGATAGAGGACGTATACGTTGCCAGAGGACAAACGCGGACAGAGGACGGACGTGGCAGAGAACGGACGCGGACAGAGAATAGACGTGGCAGAGGACGGACGCGGACAGAGAATAGACGTGGCAGAGAACGGACGTGGCAGAGGACGGACGTGGCAGAGGACGGACGTGGCAGAGGACGGACGTGGCAGAGGACGGACGTGGCAGAGGACGGACGTGGCAGAGGACGGACGTGGCAGAGGACGGACGTGGCAGAGAATAGACGTGGCAGAGAATAGACGTGTCAGAGGACGGACGTGGATAGAAAACAGAATGATGTTGACAGAAGACAGGCGTGAACTGAAAAAGAAAAGTTCAGGTGCTGGTGAGTGACGATGAGCCTGTCCTTTGTCTTAGAGACGATTGTCCTGCAGGTCATTGTCCTGCATGATTGTAATTGTCGATTATTTTAGCACATCAACTGATGACGCAAGCAACGACGAATATTAATCGAAGATCTCAAAACATTTCTTCAACAGCTTTCGACAGGTTTCTCTGCACTTTGCTTTTATCAGATTCATAAAAATCATAATGACTCTTTTTTGTTGTTAAGAGCTTCTCCGTCTGCCTGTCTGTGTCCGCCTGTCTTGGTTCCTGTCTATCTGCCTCCCTCGCTATCTCTTTGTCTCTGTCCCTGTCTCTGTCTGTCTGTTTCTCTCAATGTAGACAGAGAGAGAGACATATATTCTGATAGACAGATAGACTGTTACCATAGGCGTACGGGAAATTTCAGCAGTGGATGCATGGATGGACGAATGAAGGGAATGATGGATAGATGGATGAATGGATGGATGAGCAGCTCTGTAGATAGATAGATAGATGGATGGATAGATAATGTAATATGCAAACCTATTACCTTACTTTACCTGTCAGCTCAGCACAATGTCCGTATGACGTCGCAGTCTTTGAGCAGACAATAGCGAAGGACTATTACCAGAATACCCGCAGGGGACAAAGTGCAGTGAGGCCCTTTCACGTCAAACTTCCCCAAAGGGCAATCGTCTACTTTGCATACTAAAGTCGATTTCCTTCAACACTTATTCATCTCACATAGCAACAACAGCAGCAGAATCCGCTGTTGTTCAAAGATGCCCGTCTCCTCCTCTTCCTCCTCCACCTCCTTCTCCTCCTCTTTCTCCTCTTTCTCCTCTTTCTCCTCCTCTTTCTCCTCCTTCTCCTCTTTCTCCTCCTCTTTCTCCTCCTTCTCCTCTTTCTCCTCCTCTTTCTCCTCCTTCTCCTCTTTCTCCTCCTCCTTCTCCTCCTCTTTCTCCTCCTTCTCCTTCTCCGCCGCCGAATCCTGTTCCTTATGCTGCTCCTCCTCAACCACCTATTCCCTCTCCTCCACCTGCTCCTCCTCCTCCTTCTCCTCGTACCAGCCTCCCATCCTCGTCCTTATCCTTCGCCTCATCTCCCTTCTCGTCCTCCACCTCCTCCGCCTCCTTCTACACCTCCTCTTCTTTTCCTCTTCCTCCTTCTACACCTTCTCCTTCTTCTCCTCTTTCTCCTTCTCTTTCTCCTCCTTCTCCTGTTTCTCCTCCTTTTTTTTCCTCCTCTTTCTCCTCCTACACCTTCTCCTCCTCCTCCTCTTCCCCTGATCTCTCTTCTCTTCCTCCTCCGCCTCTTCATCCTTCTCTGCCTACTTCTCTTCTTTCTTCTCTTCTTTCTTCTTCTCCTTCTCCTCTTCCGCCTCCTCCTTCTGCGTCTCCTTTTCCTATCCTCCTCCTATTCTCCTCTATTTTCCTCCGCTGCCTCATTCTCCTCCTTCTCCACCTCCGCTGTTACACTGCGATGGCTGGGGTACAAATGAGATGCGAATTACTACGGGACAGTATTCTCTGTATCATCACAGTTTTTTCCCATAGACATTAAGCGTCAACGCCAAGCACAGCACACGACGGGACTCATGTCTGGAAGCAGCAGACACTGCTCGTACCTGCACCGCAGTCATTTATAATAAGAGCCGGCACTGCAAGACAGATAGATTGACAGACAGACACACACACAGACACACGGACAGACAGACACACACAGACAGATGGATGAATAGATGAATGGATGGATGGATGGATGGAAGGATGATTGGATAAATGGATGGATGGATTGATGGATTGATTGATGGATGGATGGATGAATGAATCGATTGATTGATTGATGGGTGGGTGGATTAGTTTGATTTATTTGTTAATGAATGGATGCATGGTCGAAAAGATGGATGGACGCCACAACGAATATAATTTGACACCAGACATCGGATGTTTTTGGCCACATTAGGAACTATAGTGCTGGTGTGAGACAACAAAAGTCAGGAAAAGACAATGTATTGAGTGCGGGCGTCTTGCTGGAAATCCCTATTCAGTGACGTGCCATAAAACACGTTCGGACGAACAGCTAGGAGGAGGAGGAGGAGGAGGAGGAGGAGGAGGAGGATTTGTCCTTCCTCCCAACTGGAATTTCCGCTCAATTCGTTCAAAAAAATGGACACAGTTGCCCGTCTCTGCCAACACGATTGATGTCCTTACTACGGACTGTCCGGCGGTAATCGCTCTGTGTAGATTAATCACTCTGCAGAAACCTGTGTGACCGTATCACGACCAGCCTATACATGTAGTAGTAGTATACAGTAGTTGCAGTTTAACGTCAATGTGTGGTAACAAAGACCATTAGCGACGCCCTCCTCCTTTATCCAGGCTTGGGACTGGCACTGGCAGAGTACAACCAATGGCGGAGTTCAGCCTATACATGACTGTGCGTGTTTATGGACATTTCGTGTGCGTGCTTGCCTATGGATGTACATGTATTTGCATATACATAGGAGTGTATTGGCATAATAGTTTGTCGTTTATTCAACAATCCGGTTGACAGATAAAAACCGGTTTCAGTGTACAGTTATGCAGTTATCTTATTAACATCAATCCTAACTACTAACAGAACACAACCTGAAATAATCGGCATCCTAAAAAGCACGTCTGGGGCGCACTGGTGTAGTGGTGGCGTCGTTGTCTTGGAGCCGGAAGGTTCGACGTTCGAATCCATGTCAAGCCGCCTCGTAGGGACCTTGGGCAAGTCCTTCACTCGCAATTGTTTGTGCGTGTATGACCATGTGTCTGTGTGTCTGTGTCTGTGGTGTGTATGGCTGTGCGACTCATACGAAGAATGAAATGGTCAACAGTGTCAACGGCAGCGATGGTATCAAAGAGAGCAAGGTGTGTCACACGATTGCTTTCAACGATCTCAGACCATAGAAAATCAGTAACAAGGTACTGTATTGTATTGTATGTCTGTTGTATTGTATCTATGCATTTATAGGTCGCACCTCACAGTAGGTGTATCCCGATTGGTGATTATGTAACAGGGAGTTGTATCTCCTGTAAGAGATTACTCGGAAGCAAAATAGTTTTTTGCAATCACGGGAAACAGATTTGAGGTCAGCCTGAAGACATTATCAAGACCGATCGAGGCACATGCGTGCACATGTATACATATACAATATACATATATATATGTACATATGTATATATGTATATATATACATATATATACATATATAAGGCTTTGTGTGTTTGTCTGGCAAAAGCTTTCAATCAGCGAAACGGACAAAACATGCAGGAAGCAAAAAAAATAAATCCAGCAACCATACATATACACACACACGCATATACAACACACATCTACACACGTACACAAATACAAACACACATTCGCGCGCACACACAAACCTGCTCACACAGACACACATGCACTCACACTCACACCTACACACACACACACGCACAAGCACGCACACACATACGCGCGCACACAAACATACACACCTACCCAAACACCCACACACATATACAAACACATCTACACATCCACATCTACACATGCAAACACACATCTACACACACTTACACATGCAAAACACACCTACGCACACAGACACACATATGCACGGGGATAACCACAGCATGTCATGTGTTTCTGTTTGTCTGGCTACTTGTCCGACTCTTCATCTGTGTGGTGCTCATAATACATGTATGTATTATATACATGTAGTCCGGTCTGTGAAAATAATATGATTGACAGCCCTCCGTTATTGTATCCGCGGTCTGTCTAGTTTAATTCCAACCAACATCAGCCTCAGCATCAGCCTTGGCATCACGTCTCCGCATCACCAGCATGCTCAACTGCAGTCGAATTAATCACAGAGGCAGCAGCAGCAGCAGCAGCAGCAACGCAAGCATCATCCTCTGGGAATCAGAATCTGCTTCGTTCAGTCGCAGAATTCGATGCAGACAGACAGACATGGAGGAGGTGTATATAAATCAACTCACTGCACTGTAACACACGTATACCTATCTGTTCATACAAGCTGGTCATTTACAGCAACTTCTATGGCGCCTTGAATGCCACAGTTGCTACAGTTCGTTAATGTTCACTCCCTCCCTTTATCGTTTATCCAACTATAAAATAACAGTTTCCGTAATGAACTTCTTGGTCTTTCTTTCCTTTTTGCCAGCGTTTGAAAACCATTCTCTTTGATTTTGGTTTGGTGCTGCCAGGTCGGGAGCGCCTCTTAGGAGTTTCTCTTGAAGTGGCGCTATAAAAATTCATGACTACAAAACGATTATCCTATCGGTCCTTCGATCTACCCCCTGTTCCGTTTCTCATTCCCTCTGAACAATGCACTGCTTGCAAAAGTTGCAATGCAACTGGGATCTGATTATGCTTTTTGCACGCTTCGGATTTCTACAAGACTTAGTGTTGCTTTAGCTTTGCCTCGAGTTTTTGATTTCGTGTTAATATTTCTTTTTTTTTTCTTCTTAGTCATTGGCTCAAAATCTCCAAAAATAGATAATTTTCGCCACAAACAAACTGACGATCTTTTTATTTGTGTTTTTACAGTGTTTCGGTAAAATTTCAGAAAAACATAGCCTACCATTTTCGCCATCGAAAAATCTGAATACCTTTTTTAGTCATTCTTTCTATGGTTCGTCAATACCAACCATCAATTTTTTTGCATGTTCACCTAGGGCAGAACTGTTACACGTTTATTTTTTCTGGGAATGGTGCTTAGTTACATGTATACAACCCCTCGCGATTATTCCTTGGAGGGACTCCCCCCCAGAGACGTGTAGAAATTGAGTATTGGCATTATATTTGCCGTAACCAGCCATCGTGTTTCGATCCTCGGGCATGTGACCCGGTACGCTATCTTTCTCACCTATCTCCATAGTTACGGCCTTTAACAGGTGTCACATATGTTGCTGTAATTGCATGGGGCATTGCTCTCGAGATCTGGCTCAGAATTGGGACACGATATAGATCTACATGTAAGCTTACTCAACTTTGCCGTTAATGTCGTGACATTCAATAGCATTAGCGATGAAGAAGTCGATGTCGGTGGTTTACACCGTCTTTCCCAACGCCCACCGTCGATCGCGTGCGAATTGCATTAGACTTGAGTATAACGAACCCAATTTGGTGAGAAGAGATTTCAAAATTACATGTAGCTGCAACATTTTGCAGCGATGTAGGCTAATCATGCGAATTTATAATCAAACAAGGTAACTCCATCCCAGTGAAGTTGTGTCATATAGTAGAGAGCAGTGGACTTTTTGCAATATCCAATGGTGAGAATTGCCGGGGGGTTGGGGAGTTTCAAGGCCCAGTCTTTCTTAGAGCCCCATGTTAAAGTCTGTTTTTCACACCCCGATTCCAAGTGGATAATGGTCCAACCCTCCTGTTATTTTTCCACAATTCTTACACTGCACTATCCTATAGAGCAGGAAGGTCATAAACTCGTGCGATACCGCATTATTTTGTTTGGTGTTTTTTTTACTTATTAGGGTATCGCTAGCTTAGCTATCCGAGAGTTGGTTTCTGTAGAGTCTGACGGTCTTTGGCTCAGCGACAAACGACTATTGTTGTAAAGACAGTGAAACTGGAAAAAAGTGTTTCAGACGCTGACAAACCGTTTTTGCAAGCCCAGGGCGATTCGTTGTCTCAGTTTAAGGACAATGTGTGATAACAAAGATCATTAGCGTCGCCCTCTCCCTTTATTCAGGCCTGGGACTGGCACTCTCAGAATGCAAACAGTGGCCGTGTTAGCATTTCATGTCTATAGACTTTTTAAAAGATGACGAAGAAATTGTTAGCACAGTGTCGCCCGAAATCAATGTTGATCACGTTTTTGTCTTAACGCGAATAGCGCTAAAATTGTTGACATGAACTCTATCTACACTTTGATCATAATATTATTATTGTTGGCCTGAATAGTTCAAACATTGTTGACATGAACACCTATATACTTATACATAAATACATACACACACGAGTGCATATATACTTGCATAAGCTGACATTTACACTAATTGGATTGCCAAAGTCGTGTTTACGATTCGACCAAGTGTTCCCACACCCCACAAAATAACACGCCTCTAGTAACAGTAAGTTCCTGACGAAACTGTGTATTCCTACATGATATTCACCCACTCCCCTTGTTGTTTTTAATGCCAGCAATAACGCCAACGACACCCGCTGTTCGTTCGTCTATTCGCACTATTTTTGCACGCCGTAGGGCAGCTGGTTGTTTACCAACAAGTTGACGCGCCACGCATAGCGATATTGTGTTCGGCAATGGCGTGTTTTTGGTGCGGCCCACTTGCTACGTAACACAAAATAAATGATGTCAATGCTATTAGGTCAGTTTTCTGGGAAGTGAGGCGTTATGTGGCTGTGGCATTATTCGGTTCATTGGCCTAAATAGTCATCAAGTCGCTTACGGATGTGTGGACCCGGTTTACTTACCGACCGCGGGTTTGATGCATGGCGATTTTCGGAGTTTTGAAAATGCGGTTGTATAATAATTATAGCACAACGTTATTATAAGTCCATTCATACAGATCTGTCACGATGAATTAGTTGAAAATGAGCGTGGTCTAGGTCTCTAGGATATGCGATCCAGTTTTTCATCTAGTCCCCTCCTCTTGGGAGGCTGTCAACGTTATGGGGGGGGGGAGGAATCCAAAGCAAAAACTACATATTAATTAGATAGGTCTACTCCAGCGGTTCCCAACCCGTGGCCCGCGGGCCAAAATTGGCCCGCGAGGCCTCAAAAAATGGCCCGCCAGTCCTCAAAAATGGCCCTCATCTCTCAAAGAATTAACAAAAATATACGAAACAAACGACAATTTGGAAAGGATAGAACTATAATCAGGGGCGGATCCAGGATTTCTGGTTAGGGGGGGCGTAAATACTACCAATACAATCTCGTAATTATGTAGGCTATATATATATATATATATATATATAGTGCTTAAAGAGTAACAAAAGTGCCAGGACGCTGTATTGTAGGCCTGATTGGTCGTCAGTGGCGGCGCCGAATGCGGGAAGTTGCGAGTGCCGAAGGCACGAAGCCCATCCCGACTAGGGGGTCTGGGGGAGCGTCGTAAGCTCCCCCAGCGGGGTCTGGGGCGGAGCCCCAGCCACCAGCGCATTTTTGACTGTGTCGACCTCAAATGGAGCCATTTTAGGCTCTTGTTTGCCAGCAATTTGTGAACGATAAAGTCGCGAAAACTTCAAGAATAAGTCGTTTTTCAGTGTCGCAAGCTACCAGGATAACAATAAAAATCAAAATTTTATTGTAAAAGAGAAAGGTTTTGTTTTGTCTTTACCGTAAGCTGCCCCAGCGGGGTCTGGGGCTCCGCCCCAGCGACCAGCGCATTTTTGGCTGTGTCGACCTCAAATGGAGCCATTTTTAGGCAGTCATGGCCGGTCGTCCGTAACTGCATGGACGGCGTCCATGCAGTCATGGACGACCGTGCTGGCCAAATAAGTCATAGGACGGCGTCCTGCCTCGAAAATAAATGCCAGGACGCCGTCCATGGCCGTCCTGCCACACTTTAAGCCCTGGAGTAGGCCTAGTTCTATATCCTTGATTTGCTTTTGTCCATAATATCGGCAGCTGAACGCCTTCGGCGGCTATAATCAGCACGACGAATTCCAAAATTATAATGATAATCATATGCCATCTTTTGAGATATAGGCCTAAGATAGGCTTATGTCTTACCAACGGCAGTCGGCTTATTCGCGAATGATAAAACTGCTTGTTTAAGCCGTTTTGACGGCGGACCACTCGACATATTTTAAATGGACCAATTTCTATTTAGCCTACGTAAATTTTGTCTGTACATGAACTTTGTGAATGACGTCACGGCAAAAGTCATTGGTCACGTGGGTAACGTCTGCTAGCAACTCAGGTAAGTAGGCAAGAGAGCTCCGGTAAGAGAGCTCCATTCTGCCGGTCCAGCTATATACTTCGAGCATCCTATTCCCAAATTGCAATTATATTAGTTTTAGGTCAGTTCGGCAGGTTTAGGGGGGGCGTACGCCGACTCCGCCCCCCCCTGAATCCGCGCCTGATAATGATTTTCTATTACAAATTATTTTATTTTGACGTCTATAAAATTAATAACATCAAACATTCTATTTTGTATAAATTGTAACAATTTTATATGCTTTCAGTTAATTAAATTTTAGCATTGTGGCCCCCTAAACGCCTTAATGTTCTTTAACAAAGAAAAAGTGGCCCTCGTGTCCTCCAACTTAGAAAAAGTGGCCCTAAAGTCTAAAAAGGTTGGAAACCACTGGTCTACTCTAATGTATCATGCATTTCTTACAGGCCACACTAAACATGCATTTAGCTTTCCACTGATGAAGGGCTTGGAAACTCCTCCACTGGTTGTTCTCTGCCAGGGCCAGTCCCAAGCCTGATAAAGTAGGAGGGCGACACTAATCTTCTTTGATATGGCAGTGTCGTTAAAATTGTAGCAATCAGTGCCTCCCACTCTCTGTAGTAAGATCTTATTGGGGGGGGGGGGGTGGGTGGGTGGGTGTCAACTCCAGCCCTTCGCTACTTTAAGTCTTTTTTATTTCCTCGGGGCTGTCACGCTGAGAGCGCCGCTGAATAGCTATAGTCTGTAAGAGGCGCTTTATAAATGCTTATATACAATACAACACAATACAATACAAGGAGGGTTTGGAGCGCCTTACAAGAGTCCCAAGGGCAATCCTCTATATGGCGGGGATAGTTTGTAATCGTAATTGAGTAGGCTATTTATGTAGCTCCAGTGTTTGAGAAACAGATCGGAATCGCTCTAAAGAATATCACATCGGTTAGCAGGGCAATGCGCAGTAAGCTGGAAGAGTCGCGAATGGTCGACCCACGCACGCACGTGCATCCAGCATAAGGTTTCACGCCGACAGTATAGCCTACTGTTGACAGCTATCATTGCTTGAATAAAACTCTCTCGAACATTCGATCTTAAGACAACAATATATTAATTTGTTTGCTTGTTTGTATGCGCACTTGTTATAGCGCCCCTTCAAGCTCTCACTACTCAGAGGCGCTCCTCTTTGCCCCCCTTTCCACTTGAGGACTTGATAGTTCCTTGCACTCTCTCTGCGACAATGCAGAGCCGTTCCTTCTCTGTGGTTGATCCAGCGACCTCAAGCGGGCTTCCCTTGACTTTGCGACACCTCCCAAAACTGTTCTCAGTTTCTTAAACTGTTAAAGACTGCTTTTTCGCTTGACCTCTAAGAAAGAGTCTTGAAGGGTCGCTATATAAATGATGATCGATTGATCGATTGATTGATTGATCGATTGATTGATTGATTAAGCGCAGTTCTGGAAGTCATCCTGAACAGGGTTGTCTTAAGTCGTAGTCGGTCGTTCCGCACCATATCATCAATCCTACTCCGTCATCTCAAGTCGCTGCCTCGCAATGACATCTCTAACCCACAGCTTACATTGTAAGTCGCGAGTGATTGATTAACGTGAAGACTGACCTTCTCCTCTCGTCCTGTCTGCTTGTAGCTACAACGTTTTCTCTTACCAAGCTGCTGTGCAGTTTTAACATTGTACCGCTTCTCTGCTCTGAGACAACGCAGAGCCGTTCCTTCTCTGTGGTTGGTCCTACAAGGCTACAACCTCTGGAACCGACTTTCCCTAACTATAAGACACCTCCCAAACTGTTCTAAGTTTCATCAACTGCTGCACGAGGCAGGGCGTTTTGGCGCCGCTGTTTTGGCGCCGGACGTTTTGGCGCCGGACGTTTTGGCGCCGGACGTTTATTGATGAAAATAAATGTTTGCCTAAATGGAATTTGGATTGATAAAACTTATTCTTGGCGTAAGCGGAAGTTGGGTTTGTGGAAATAACTGTTCCTGTCAATGGAATAACTAGGCTATATATTATTATGAATGAATCTAAGTATTTGTTGCAATAGAAGCTGGATGGATGGCATCTTTCTCTGCCAAATAGAAGTCTGTTT
Organism: Lumbricus rubellus; assembly: GCA_945859605.1. Lineage (NCBI taxonomy): Eukaryota > Metazoa > Annelida > Clitellata > Crassiclitellata > Lumbricidae > Lumbricus > Lumbricus rubellus. Next base: position 28,032,428 of record OX243818.1, read on the forward strand.
GACGGGAAAATACATCTAAACATGGAAGCTGGATTGATGAAAAACTTCTTGGTTAAATAGAAGTTGGAATGAAGATAATTATTTTACATTAAATAGAAGTAGGACTGATAAAGATTCTCAATTAAATCGGACTTGCCTTGATGATATATGATTATTGTTTAAATATAAGTTGGAATGATAAAATAATTGTTGCTCCAGTAGAAGCTGGATTGATGAAAATGATTCATGCAAAGGCAGAAGTCGAATTACTGTGTTCGGACCTTGAGCAAGAAAAAAACTGCTGGCGCCAAAACGGCGGCGCCAAAACGGTCGCGCTAAAACGGCGGCGCCAAAACGTTCTGTAGCCTCTGTTGCAGACTGCTATTTTTCACTTGACCTGGGTCGGTAGTAGATTCAGATGCTTTGGTTGTTATTATTAAACTACACAATAATATTTTATTTACTGCTGTAATGCAGCATTGTCTGATTATGTTCTTGCTGTCCTGAATCGTCCTATATCATATACATTTTTATGTTGTCTTAACTCGTCCCCTGCCATCCTATAGCGTACTCAGTAGACTAGTCTTGGGTCGTTCTCAGTAGTTTCGTGTGATCCTGAGTCGTGCCATATCGTCATACAAAGTGCTGTGCAGTCCTGAATCCTCCTATGTCATATAGAGCTGTCCTACATACATCATTTTGTCCTGCGCACCTATGTTGTGCCCCACATCGAGCTGTGTCATCCTGTGTGTTGTCCTGAGTCATCCTGTGTTGTCCTGAGTCATCATGTGTTGTCCTGAGTCATCCTGTGTTGTCCTGAGTCATCCTGTGTTGTCCACTTGTCCTGAGTCATCCTGTGTTGTCATAAGTAGTATTGTGTTGTCCGGAGTCGTCGTCCTGTGTTGACCGGAGTAGTCTTGTGTTGTCCTGAGTCATTCTGTGTTGTCTTGAGCCATCCTGTGTTGTCCTGAGTAGTCCTGTGTTGACCTGAGTAGTCTTGTGTTGTCCTGAGTCATTCTGTGTTGTCTTGAGTCATCCTGTGTTGTCCTGAGTAGTCCTGTGTTGACCTGAGTAGTCCTGTGTTGACCTGAGTAGTTTTGTGTTGTCTTGAGTCATACTGTGTTGTACTGAGTCATCCTGTGTTGTCCTGAGTAGTTCTGTGTTGACCTGAGTAGTCTTGTGTTGTCCTGAGTCATTCTGTGTTGTCTTGAGTCATCCTGTGTTGTCCTGAGTCGTCCTTTGTTGTCCTGAGTCGCCCTGTGTTGTCATGAGTGACTGTGTCACATACTGTGCCGTGTTATTTGGTCCCGATTCGTGCTCGGCAAAACAATAGCCTAAGCGATTAAAGAAAGAAGGATGGATTAACGTCATATGATGTTTTCTCCATTTTTGTCGTCCCACTAACTAAACAAGATCGTTTTCCTGTCCCGTGGAGCGACATCGTAAAGCGAAACAGATCGGAATCTACCCTACTTCCTCGACTTTTCTCCTCGTCCATCTTCCTCCTTCTTTTCAATATCGTCCTCTTATACTTCCTCGTTCCTCCTCATTCTTCTCCTTCTCCTCCTCTTTCGTCTCTTCTTCTTCTTCTTCTTCTTCTTCTTCCTCCTCCTCCTCCTCCTCCTCCTTCTCCTCCTCCTCCTCCTCCTCCTCCTCCTCCTCCTCCTCCTCCTCCTCCTCCTCCTCCTCCATCTCCTTCTCTTCTTGTGTCATTCTCCTTTTCTTCTTTTTTTCGTACGATTCCTTTGGCTCCTCATCTTCCTCTATTCCTCCTAATCTGTCCACATTTCTTTCTATACTACTCCTCCAATCCTCTAAACATTCTGCATCTCCACCTTTCCCCCTTCCTTCTGCTCCATCTCCCTATTCTCCCATCTCCTTAAGCTCCTCTTTTCTTCAGTCGTCCCGCATGCGTTTCCCTCCCTGCTCCTCCTCTTTCTCATACTACTCCTCCTCCCCTCCTCTTTTTCCTTTCACCCTCCATCCGTCTCGCCTCCTTTCCATTATTCTTAAACCCTTCCTCTATCTATTCAACTCTTCTTCATAAAATATTCTCGTTGCGTAAACACAATCCTTCTGCCATCGTCACTTCACTTGCCGTCAACGTATACGGCGGGAAACAAACGAAGGCTCTGACGCGATCCGCAACTGATTTGCTTTCTAACGAATCCAGGGTCGAACGAAGAAGAGCGAAGAAGGCGATTAGCATGTCTTTCAAGTCGGCAAAGTCCGGAATATCTCGGCTTTTGTCGGTAACACTCATTCGTTTCTTTTATGTGAATCCCTAGGGTGTATTGTCCTTGTTCGCTGTGCAGTCCTTGCAATGTCGTCATCATCATGATCATCATCATGATCAATCATTATCATCGTCGTCTTCATTGCCATCATCACCATAACCATCATCACCACCACCACCACCACCACCACCACCACTACCACCACCACCACCACTATTATCATCATCATCATCATCATCATCATCATCATCATCGTCATCATCACAATCGCCATCACCATTATCATCATCATAATTAGCATGATGATGATGATCATCATCATCATCATTATCATCTTCATCTTCATCATCATGATCATCATCATCATCATCATCACAATCGCCATTACCATGATCATCATCATCATAATCACCATGGGCGTCCGCAGGAATTTTTCTAGGGGGGAGCAAACTTTAAAATAATTGTCACATGGTCTAAATTTAATGGGTGACAGTTTGAATTTCCATATTACCACGAGAGAATTATATAGCCTACCTATAAGTTATGCACCCAAAGAAAGATATAAAGGTTCAACTTGTAGAACGAATCGATAATCACATTGAAAATCGTGTTGTAGCAATCACAACCAAATAATCTAAATTTATGTGCAACTATGCGAAAAATCCAGAGGGGCACACTTGCGCCCCCTTGCGCCCCGCTGCGGACGCCCATGAAAATCATCATGATCATAATCCTTATCAGCCTCATCGTCATCTCCATTATCATAATCTCTGTGCTACTGTAACAAAATAATGCACAAACAGCCAGTAAATTCCCTCTGATCCAATTAGATGGCTACATAATATTTCAGCCAAGGCACTTTTAAGTCGTATACGATGGATTTTTTTCTCTAAAAAGGCGATCGTGTTATTCCGAAATAAACACAATGTCGTTTGCAGAGATGAATGGGAAATTTTTGAGAAGAATCGTTTTGTGTTTCATTCTTTCTTAAGACGGATGTTCATCTTTTGCTTCATTCTTTCTTAAGACGGATGTTCATCTTTTGCTTCATTCTTTCTTAAGACGGATGTTCATCTTTTGCTTCATTCTTTCTTAAGACGGATGTTCATCTTTTGCTTCATTCTTTCTTAAGACGGATGTTCATCTTTTGCTTCATTCTTTCTTAAGACGGATGTTCATCTTTTGCTTCATTCTTTCTTAAGACGGATGTTCATCTTTTGCTTCATTCTTTCTTAAGACGGATGTTCATCTTTTGCTTCATTCTTTCTTAAGACGGATGTTCATCTTTTGCTTCATTCTTTCTTAAGACGGATGTTCATCTTTTGCTTCATTCTTTCTTAAGACGGATGTTCATCTTTTGCTTCATTCTTTCTTAAGACGGATGTTCATCTTTTGCTTCATTCTTTCTTAAGACGGATGTTCATCTTTTGCTTCATTCTTTCTTAAGACGGATGTTCATCTTTTGCTTCATTTCATCAGAAATCAGCGATCCTTAGATCACACGATGACGTGCAGTAGCGAAGTCATTAAGCTGCATTACGACGAACGGATAAGAACCTCGACGAAGCAATTATCAAGTCCAACAGAGCGAATAACAATGTATCACATCGTCTATACTTTATACGTTGCTCGCAGTCTCTCTCTCTCTGTCTCTGTCTCTGTTTTTGTCTCACTCCCGGTCTCTCTGTTTCGCTGTCTCTCTGCCTTTCTGGCTGTCTGTCGGTCTCCGTCTGACTTTCTCTGTCTCTCATACATACATACATACATACATACATACATACATACATACATACATACATACATACATACATACATACATACATACATACATACATACATACATACATACATACATACATACATACATACATACATACATACATACATACATACATACTATTTATTTATTTATTTATTTCGGAAATTTATATAGCGCCTCTTCAAGGTAGGCTACTCAGAAGCGCTCCCGGCCCAACCACAAATACATACATACATACATCTCTGTCTCTGTCTCTCTGTCTCTCTCTATCTCAAACCCGGTCTCTCTGCCTTTCTGGCTGTCTGTCGGTCTCTCCCTCTCTCTTCTTGACTGTGCCTACTTCACTCTGACAGCTACACTCTGACTATCCAATGACCGCCAAGCTTAGTGCATGGTAGATTTGCACGGAGCTTGAGAACTACACGCTGGATTCTGATTAAGCAGTAATTGTAGACGTTCTACATGAAGAAGTACTCGGATTGTTTACCTCTATTAGCAATATAAATTACACATAAAATTTATTGGATATATTATATGTAATATGTATCATCATATGATATATTATGTTTAACATTAAACTGTGAAAAGACCCAAGGGGAGAATATGCTAAGTTTTGTTATAGCTAGGAGATTGCACTTACCGTCTCATCTAAAAACCACTGTCTGGGAACTTGAGGAAAAAAGCCAGGCCAACATCTGTAGAAAGTACGAGGTCTTCTCAGGAAAAATTATGTCATAACCTGATGTATTATTATTATAGGCTATCACTTGAGAGGGTTGAATCCCCGAATTAACCATCTAACCGACATTACAATATCTCTTGAAACGGTCAGATGTCAAATATAATCGTAATGAGATACTCATAAAGCACCGGATATTGATTCATATGTACGTATATATACACACACATACATGCATATATACATACATGTGCATACATACATACATACATACATACATACATACATACATACATACATACATACATACATACATACATACATACATACATACATACATACATACATACATACATACAATACATACATACATAGATGCATACATGCATAGTGCATACATACATACATACATACATACATACATACATACATACATACATACATACATACATACATACATACATACATACATACATACATACATACATACATATATACATACATACATACATACATACACACATACATACATACATATATACATACATACATACATACATACATACATACATACATACATACATACATACATACATACATACATACATACATACATACATACATACATACATACATACATACATACATACATACACCCATACATACATACGTGCATACATACACGCATACACTCACATTTATACATACACTCACATTCATTCATTCATACATGTATACATACTTAAAACGCACACCTACATGCACATACATAGCCTATATTAGTGTACAAGTACGCACATGCGTAAGATTGACGGAGGACAGGAAGCGTTGGAGGAACATTGTACATGATGCAGCCGACCCTTGGATCGAGGATGGCTGAGAACAGAACAGAACTGAACGCACATGTATAGGCTAATGTTAAACACACATATGCATACAATGTCATACATCATACACGAATGCATACGTACTAAATGGACACATTATTCCTCGGAGACGTGATTTTTTTTAATTCTAAGCTACTAAAAAATGTATCGTCTGAAAAGTAAACGTTTCCGCTTCATTCTTACAGCTGGATAATGTTGCCGCACGACTTCACGACGATGCGTGGCTAATCAAATTTTCCTGACGCAAGTCCAGGATGTGCGGAGGCGAAAGAGGAGAGAAACGAAAATTAGCGATCGATGAGTAGACTGAAAGGAAGGAGCAGGAGAGACGAGCGAAGACATTGTGCAGAAAAAATTAGATGATCGACTTTCACAGCCGAAGATTATCAGTTTATACGACGTACAATTTACAATAGGTCTATTATTATTATTTATTGTCCTTGCAATGCGGCTGAGAAGGTCTTGAAAGACTACATGACATTGTGAATGGTTATTATGTGACGCGTTAAACGCATTTGAGACATTATTCCTTTTCCATCCGAGGTATATTTTATGTCCAACTCGGATCTAAAAATGGGTGATTACAAAAGCTGTAGATTATAGGAATATTTCATTTTCGTGATCAGCAGAAAGAATTCGTAAGGAATGACCAAGTGTTTTCATAAATCAGATCCCCTGTTGTCTGGCATAATGATAATAATATTAATAATTAGTAGGCCCTATTGTTTGTCGTGCTGTTGTTGCTGTTGTTGTTGTTATTATTGCAATTATTTTTTCTCCTGAGGTACATAATTATGATTCCCGGGATTGCAAAAAATTAGGAGGCAATGTTTTGGAATGGCTAGGCTTCTTATTTTTTTGTCCATAGGAATAGTCCTGCAGAATGTAATTTTCCTATTGTTATTGTGTCTCTGTGCGTGTCTCTGCACTCGTCAGTGTATGTATGTATGATTGTAGGCCCCTATGTATGTTTGTTTGTATGTACATTCTTCATAGATTCCGCCTCTGAATGCCAGTCACTTCACGGCAATATAGCCTAACCCCGCAATTTTAACCTCATATTGATCTCAATTTTTGTATATGAACACGATGATCGATTGCATGGGCAGAGTTTATCAGGGGCTAGGGGGACTAAGCCCCCAAGAACGCCCAGATTCCGCATTTTTACCATGAAAATTGTATCTTTTTCCGGGCTTAGCCCCCCCCCCCCCCAAGAAGGCATTAGCCCCCTCCAAGAACGGAAACCAAACTCCGCCCATGATCGATTGAAGACTTGCGCAGTAATATAATTGACGTTTCCGTGCAAATTCGATTCGATGAATGTAGATTTGATAAGAGAAGATCAGGTTAAAGACAAGACCAGACAAGACTCCAATGCACTTGCTCAGATTATTATTTTGATTTGATTCGACTTCTCTAAGCAGTCTCTATAATTATTATGATATTGGATAAAGCTAGAACAAACCTGACGGGACAGGACTCTATCGGATTAAATTATACTAGACCGGCTCAGAGAGGATTGGACTCGAGCAAAAACGTTTCTGATGACGTTCCCCACCATTTATGTCGTTTGTACAGCATTACCTGTCTCTCTATGACAATCGTTAATTCACCAGACATTGGAAACATAGCACAGTTATAAGAATATATATATATATAGCCTATATATATATATATATATGAAATGCAATGTAGAAACTGAGTCCGTCAATATTATTTATCACTTTTTAGGTTTTCCATTCAAAACTCAAGTTCCACCTCTAATACTATTCCATGCAGGACTTTAATGCTCGACCAGTCTATCGGATCTATCATTACAACATAATTATTGCGATCGTGTGTAACACACAGTACCGGTACTCATGGTTCACGCCTAAGCACAACTCTTCTTAACAGCCGTGCTGTTTCCCTTTCCTCCCAGATCTCCAACATAAACCGGATTTTGGTCATACGCGCAATATCCATGGACAATCTTCTTACTCGACGTCGTAAAACAAGCCATTTACATAGACTTATCTTTTAAGTAAAGCATTTTATAAGCATTTGTGCTTATGATTATGGTCAGTTGCGCGCGAAGTAGAATAAGCTTACTCCGTATATACTCTGAAGAAAAAGAATAATATTATGGTCCGTGAGTAATTGCTTTCGATAATTCAATTGTCCGGCAGAGGGCCGGCGGTGCTTTCCCAATGATTGAGTGAATCGAAAACATAGTAGGATATATTTTGTATATATAATAATGGGAGTCCGCTGCAAATGGGCACTGTGTTGATCCCAGACCAAAATCTAGAGTAAGGTGGTAAGCGGTTTCAATTTGTCCTGATTGTACCATAAGACGCAATTAAATACTAGATACTACATTCATACATACATACATACATACATACGTACATGCATACATACATACATACATACACACACACATACATACATACATACATACATACATACATACATACATACATACATACATACATACATACATACATACATACATACATACATACATACATACATACATACATACATACATACATACATACATACATACATACATACATACATACATACATACATACATACATACATACATACATACATACATACATACATACATACATACATACATACATGCATATATAAATGGAGTGTGCGCTACACTGCTGCGGCCCACACTCCATTTATAGTCAAAAGATATCGTAAAACACCGATCATTATTTATAATGCGATGTGAGGTTGACAGTATATCGACTATTATTATAGAGACGATTTATATATTATGCTTTCTTGCAGGCTATTAAAGTCGTCGTTTTTTCACTCAGTTTTTCCCCATTAGACTATGTCTGAGCAATTTGCGAAGGAAGGTTAACGATAGCGGGCAACAACCCTGGCAGCCATATGGTGTTTTTAAACGTTGGAGACTAGACCCATATATATAATATATATCAGGCACTGAGGCACACCATATATATAAAGCACTCCAAATATATATATATATATATTATATTCTATATGCAAAAGGGCGATGGCTAGAGGGAAGAGCGCGAGACACGCGTGGGAGTTGTTGGAAGCTTTTAAATGTCTCTAGTGTGGGCTAATGACACTGGAGAGAAGGAGGAGCAGAGGAGATCTATTTGAAACATAATATATAAGAACACGAACGAAAAAGAAAAACTACATTGGCAGAGGTCTTTTGAGTTAGCACCAACAAAAGCAACTCTGGGTCACACTGCAAGTTCAAATATTTTCAGAAGCTGAAAGAATCATTAGGAAAGAGAATCTTCAGAGCCAGAGTTGGTTATGGAACGGTTTGGATGACAGCAATGTTGTCTCTGTAGACACAGTCAAAGCGTATCAGAAGAAACTAGAAAAACTGGGCTATTAGGTGCCAGGGTGAGAATTGCCGTGGAGTTGGGGTATCAACTCCCCAGTCTTTCTTAGAGGCTAGAGCCCCATAGTAAAATCTGTTTTTCACACCCCGATTCCAAGTGGATAATGGTTCAATCTCCCCAGTTATTTTTCCACAATAATATTATTCTTACACTGTTATAGGTGCTACAGGTTTATTTGCAATGGTTCTACCATAGATCCAGCGTCTTCTGAACCACTTGAAACCATTTTTATGCTATTTCTATTTCTGCAATGGCAAACATGAGACTCCAATTTCATCAGAAAAACTCGATAAGCACAACAGTGTTTACTAAACACTGTTTAGTAATAACACGGGAGAACCAATCATCACCACATCGGTCATGCTATTTTATCACACCACTCGCTGTTGACAGCTTCCCTCGAAACGCTTATTATTTTGAAATTATTTCGTCATTTCATGAATTATTCTGCATTATTTTAAAAGCACTTTTCTAGGCTTTTACTCTCCATTCAACCCGTTTCTATGGGTCTGTGATAAGATCTTCCATTCCTTACCTCTCCTGTGTCTGTGTTCTAGCGGTTGCGGGTTTGCGTCTGCTGAGAATCTACTACTACTACTACTGCTGCTGCTTCAGCTGCTACTACGGCTACTCTTACTACTCTACTGCTACTGCTGCTGCTGCTGCTACTACTACTACTACTACTACTACTACTACTACTACTACTACTACTACTACTACTACTACTACTACTACTACTACTACTACTACTACTACTACTACTACTACTACTACTACTACTACTACTACTACTACTACTACTACTACTACTACTACTACTACTACTACTACTACTACTACTACTACTACTACTACTGCCGCTACTAATACCACTATCACCCTCTTCCATTCCTTATCTCTACTGTGTCTGTGGTCTAGCGGTTGCGGGTTTAAATCTGCTAAGAATCTACTACTACTACTGCTACTGCTGCTGCTGCTTCCGCTACTACTACTACTACTACTACTACTACTACTACTACTACTACTACTACTACTACTGCTGCTGCTGCTGCTGCTGCTTCCGCTACTACTACTACTGCTACTGCAAATGCTACTGCTACTGCTGCTACTACTGCTACTACTACTACTGCTACTGCTACTACTACTACTACTACTACTGCCGCTACTAATACCACTATCACCCTCTATATACATGACATTGTATAGACCCATGGGAAGTTGTCAGCTTTTCTGTTATCATGGAGGCGGTATGCTTTGATAACGGCCTGAGCTGGGATTTAAACAGCAGGCTCTGTGATGCGCACACCTCCCGTGCCTTGGACATTGGTATTCAATCAATGCCGCTCCTCCGCCATGGAATCCCCCCTCTAATAAGTCTCCATTAGTCGACCCCCTTTGAAGGGATTCTCCCATGAAGCGAATCTTTTCGAGAGCAGATTCTTCCCCAGATAGCAATCTGTCTTACGGAAAAACAATTGTCTCGACGAAACTATACGTTCTTTGTCCGGAGACAAATTATTTTCCAGATTGGAAACGGTTTCAACTTCCGTTGAAAAATCTCTTCCCTCGAAGCTTTGTTGGTTTGCACGGAAGATGTTTCACGGAAAAAGAGTTTCAAGAGGCTTGGTTAATTTATATGATCTCGTTATAAAGTTTATATAAACGCATACTTATTTTGTGACTATAATTATTATAATCACAAAATAAGTATATGTTTATACTTTATAAGTATAAGTATAGTATTATACTTTTTCACTGGGAGTAATAAATTGAAGTAATCAAAATCTAATAATTCTCTGAACCGGGTGAACCCTCTGAGAAGACTCCCCTCTTTAGATTTATGGCGAAGATTTACATAATACATTACACTTTAGAATGCTCAAAGCTGATCAAGCAAGTCTCTCTCTCTTACTGGCAAAAAATACTGAAATATTCTGCAAGATATTGATTCCTTTTAATGGACCTATAAATCAGTGATGTAGCCATATCTCACCTCATCCATCACATCTGTTTTAAGCTGTTGCCCGCACTGTAGTGTATCACGCAATTACATGCATGAGTGTCTTGCAGCACAGACAATGCATAATGATTAGACGTTTTATTGAAATCACATAATATTATACGCTTTCTCATAAATAGCCTACTCCTACTTTCTTTGGTCTTTGCACGCGATGTCCGGTCAATTACAATCATTCTGACTTTTATCACCTCATCGAGAAAAGTCTGTTCTAATCCTAATAATTCCGCAAAATACTTCAGTCGTACGAACCTTCTTTGAAGCAACGCTGGAGGCTTCCAATGTATCTTCCCTTCTGACCAATTACTTGAGACTTCCTGAGACTATAGACAGCACGGTGCTGACTCTCTGCATTGCTTTGATGAGGCACGCACATAATCCATTTGATCTAGACCTTGTCAACATCAAACAAACATGTAAATGCCAGTGAAAACTTGTGCATTGATGCCCGTACTTATTTCAACCCACGGCTTGTCAATAAACTAGTGCTTTGCCACTAGCTTTAGTGTAACGATTTGGAGAAATTTAGAATTTGCAGCTACAATTACCAGTTCTTCTGCCAGATACCAGCTAATAACCTAAGTTGATGACAGTTAAAGCTAATGATAATAGCAGTAGTAGTAGTACCAGCAGCAGCAGCGGCAGCGGCAGCAGCACCAGCAGCAGCAGCAGCAGCAGCAGCAGCAGTAGTAGTAGTAGTAGTAGTAGTAGTAGTAGTAGTAGTAGTAGTAGTAGTAGTAGTAGTAGTAGTAGTAGTAGTAGTAGTAGTAGTAGTAGTAGTAGTAGTAGTAGTAGTAGTAGTAGTAGTAGTAGTAGTAGTAGTAGTAGTAGTAGTGGCAGCAGTAGCAGCAGTAGTAGTAGGATAGTGGACTCCTTGTAAATGCGCGGACAAAGTAAGTAACACCTATATTTAAACAAGGCAATAGAGATGACGTAGCAAATTATAGACCGATCTCTATACTGCCTTTTTTTCGAAACTATTAGAAAAAGTGATGTATCAGCGACTATACGATTATATCTCTAAACTAAATATTTTGCATCCCTTTCAACATGGTTTTAGGTCGGGCCACTCGACGGCAATGTCACTGATAAATATTCAAGATAAGATTACAGAAGCCATTGATAAAAATGAATTTTCTATAGGACTATTTTTAGATTTAACTAAAGCTTTCGATACTGTAAATCATAATATATTAATTAAGAAACTTGAAAGCTACGGCATAAGAGGAATCCCTCTTTCTTGGTTTAAGGATTACCTTAGTGGTAGACAGCAACAAGGTAAATGTAATGGCATAACATCAAGTTGGAAATCGATTAAATTTGGAGTACCCCAAGGGTCAATATTGGGTCCTCTATTATTCCTGATTTACATTAACGACCTTCCGAATGTATCCCCCATCCTACACTTTGTACTATTCGCAGACGATTCTAATATTTTCCTCTCTCACAAATCCTATGAGGAATTATTCCGAATCCTTAATGAAGAACTTGTACTAGTGTCTGACTGGTTTAAAGCAAGCAAGCTATCTCTTAACTTGACAAAAACCAACTACATTCTTTTCTGCTCTCATAGGAAAGCAACACCACAACTGAAGGGAAAAGTCCACATAGACAATATTGATATTCCACAAGTAGAATCTGTAAAATTCCTTGGAGTCTATGTGGACCAACATCTCACTTGGAGTGTACATATTGAACACATTGCATTAAAACTGGCTAAAAACATAGGTATACTTAAGCGAATATCTTACTTACTGCCTAGAAACATTTTGCTCACTTTGTACTACTCTATGATATACCCGTACATAATTATCCTATTGTAACATGATTTGGGCATCTAACTACAACTCTCGATTTTACAGAATTATTGTCTTGCAGAAAAGAATTGTCAGATTAATAGCCGGTTCTCCTTACAACTCACACTCAGAAAAGCTATTCACGCAGCTCGGGATTCTAAAAGTTTTACAAATTAAGCAACTGCAGATGTGTGAGTTCATGCATCGATATACATATAACACATTGCCTATCTCCCATGCCAATCTCTTTACTCTAGCCTCAGATATACACTCATACAACACGAGAAACTTAGCCTCATATAGAACTGTGCGCGCCCGAACAAACTCAAGAAAATTATCCATTAAGTATGCAGGTCCTATTGAATGGAATAGAATACCTCTAAACCTTCGCAGTATCCCAATTCTTAAGTCATTTAAGCATTGCTTGGGTTTATGGTTGATTAACCAGAACTGTTAGTCGGGTTCATACTTTAAACTTCCTTCTCCCTACTTAGTTAAGGCTTTATGTTTTTTACTTAAGGTTTTCTTACTTTTTTCAGTTTGGTATTGATTTATTTTTTAAAATTAAGACGTGTTTGCTTAACATCATGTTTAGATATTCATATTATGTAGGGCTGTTGATTTAATCGCGTTAACGCGTGCGATTAACGCGTTAAAATATTTTGCGATTAAAAATTTTAACGCATTAATCGCACGCGTTAATTAGATCTGAATGGAATCATAGGCAGAAAAACTCGATTTAAGCGGAAGGCTCATACTTAAAACTAGTGATACATTCTTTGGCAAATAATCCAAAAAAGCATTTGAGTATTAGGCCTATCGTAGCAATTCGTTGCTCATTATTATCGCCTGCATGCGAACCAAAACATGCGTTAGAGTGGTTAGACGCTAACGATGAGCCGTCGAGGTTGTTTCCTCACCGCGTCAGACTACGTTGGTTGAACTCCATGAGATGGCAAGACCATGCAATGGATCCAGGTTTCAAATGATGAATGTTTACAGAAGGACAACTGAGACGAGGTTTGGGAAGAACCGCAACCTCTAGTGAAAAATTGTGACTAAATAGGCCTATACTGAGGTTCAATCGAAGACCTACTATTGTTAATTAATAAGAGCATCACTTTAATCGACCAATGTAAATAAACTGGTCTGCCTATACAATTGGCTGAACAGATAATTAATCTTGATAGTCAGAAAACGGTTGTCTAATTTTCACATTTACGCCTATGTCATTTTAAATAAAGGTGGCTCAAATGAAAGAAAATAAACGGATTTGGGGCAGTTGACTGATTTGAACAGTGTTTCAATTCAATTCTGTCTGTCATACAAAACTGTTCAATAAACTATTTGCAGATTAAATTAATAGGCCTAAGTCAAAGGTTATTTAATATGTTTGCAATAGAATGAATGCATTCAGTCATTAAAATTGTATGCTTCAGGGGTCCTTCGAAAATAGTAAGATTAATATATTTGAAGGAAATGTATTGCGATTAATTTGCAGTTAATTGCGATTAAAAAAATTAATCGTGCGATTAATTTCGATTAAAATTTTTAATCGAACAACAGCCCTAATATTATGTAATATCGTGATGTTAAAATTTGGAACGTTTAATTTTCGTAGTTAAGTTTTGATTTATTTTTGATTTATTGCATATATGATGGAAAATAGAATATAATTTTATTGTGCTGAATTTGTTAACGCCTAGAACCAGAAAATGTGCTTAGGTGGCCCTAACCAGCGGGACTCTGCAGTCCCTTCTGGGTTTCCTTTTGTTGCCAATAACATTCATGTTTTATTTTTATGTGATGATATGTACCTTGTGTGCTTTTCTCTGGCTCAATAAAAAAATTTGATTGATTGAAAGTAAGTAGTCATTTATCAACGTTAAATTTTTTTACCAGTACAGTGTCTAGTTCTTTAGACATAGTCTGACCAGGGGACCACTTTCTTAAAGGTCTCACATGTATAATTGTATATATATATATATATATATACACACACATTCAATGTACGCATAGCGATGGATTAGTCATCGCGGCGATACTCTTAGTGAGACAGCATCCTAGTGGAGTCGCTGATTTATAATTATGTATTGCTATTAAGCATGCTTCATATCCTACTGAGCGAAGAAAAATATAGAAACAGTTTATTTTATTACTGAGTAAATTGTGTGTGTATATGTATTTATGTATTGTATATATTGTATACACTCAGTGGCGTAGACAGGGGATGATTTTGGGTTAAAACCCCCATTTGCTTAGGAATTTTGTTTAAAAGGTTATTTAATATTTATCCACTTAAATAAGAAAAACCAAAACAATTGTTTGCAGTAACAATTGTTTTTCTTACGTTATTCCTGCAGCTGTTACTTTATTCCCTTTTTTATTTACCGTAACACTGTTGGGTTGGTGTCAAGAAGGACATCCGGCGAGGCCATAAACCCCAGGCCATACCATTACCCCTCCATAATAATTCATGGCTACGCCACTTTATACACTATTTATATACACGATGCGCATTGTCAATGAATGGGGATAGAAAGAGCACCTCTGAGTAGTTTCCTTGAAATGGTGCTTTACAAACACACGAATGAGTGAAGGAATGGAAATTTCAAATTACATTATTATTCTAAACCAGGTTTAAATTAAATGATAACCGAAAAAATGAAGTGAGGACAATAACAATTTTTTGCTGCGCTGATGGCGGAGATTTTATTTCAATGGAGAGAATATAATTTTACGTTGCGAAAGAAAATCTCCAGGAAGAGATTACTCCAGTCCGAGACACAATTTGTTATTGATGAACAGAGTTGAAGGGGGAGAGAAACAGAGACATACATACAGACAGACAGACAGACAGACAGACAGAGACACACATATAGACAGACAGACACAGTGAGGCAGGTGCAAAGAAATATATATAGAGAAAGACAAAGTGAGAGAAAGAGAGCCACACACACACACACACACACACACACACACACACACGCACGCACACAAACAGAGAGAGATAGAGAAATAGAGAGAGTCCATCATTTATATGGAGACAAACATTGATGGGAATGGTGGAGGCTTGAGGCAGATGTGAGGTTTTATAGGTTGAATAATAGATTCGGTCAGCCTACATTAAATCAGATCAGATCGAATCAGGTAACATTAAACCATAGACTCTATACTGATTGCGCATGCGTTATGCGCAGTTTATAGCCTATCTTGCTTTTTGCTAATATCGATTCTTCTCGATGTTTTTGGTGATCAGAACGGAGTGAAAGACGATGAGAAAGAGAATGAGAGAGACAGAGAAAGAACAGAGAAAAAAAGAGAAAGAAAGCGCGCGCGCGAGAGAGAGAGAAATAAGGAGAGAGAGAGTGAGAGAGAGACAGAGAGACAGAGAGACAGAGTCACAGAGAGACAGAGAGAGAGAAAGAAAGAGAGAGAGAGAGAGAGAGAGAGAGAGAGAGAGAGAGAGAGAGAGAGAGAGAGAGAGAGAAGGAAAGACCGAGGAAAAGACGAACACGAAGAGAAATAGATTGAGATGGAGACAGACGCAAATACAGAGGTAAAGCAGAGAGAGACAGAGAGAGACACAGAGAGAGACAGAGAGAAAGAGAGAGAGAGACAGAGAGAGACAGAGAGAGAGACAGAGCGAGACAGAGAAAGACAGAGAGAGACAGAGAGAGAGACAGAGAGAGAGACAGAGAGAGACAGAGAGAGAAAGAGAGAGAGAAAGAGAAAGAGAAAGAGAAAGAGAGAATGAAGGGCAGCTGAAAGGAGAACGAAAGAGATACTGAGTAAAAAAAAGGGATTGAAGGAGAGAGAGCGCGAGAGAAATAATACATACCGTAGGCCTACTGTACATGTAGAAGAAAGAAAGAGATACACATACAAAGGGAGACAGGATAAAAGAAAAACAGAAAATGCAGCTACAGGATGCAGCTATAGTTGTGGGCGTTATAAATGGAAGATGGGCTCACACCAATTGATCCCATTTCCATTCGCCATTACGTCAGCACACTGCTTAGAATGGAGCACGTGCCACAAAGTGTCGTCGTCCTCGTACGTGTGGCTTATTCCAAGTTTTTCTTCTTCGATGGCTTCATTACTTACAATGAACGCAAACCTGCAGGACTCGGGTTAAGGGCTAGACATACATAACGTGTCCACTTGGGGAACTTTGACCACCAACAAAGCCGAGGTTGGCATGGTGTCGTTTATACAAAGTCGGTCACTGTGCGGTCAGGGATGACCTCCAATCACAATAATTTAGAACTTAAAGGGCGTTTGTTTTTCCTGCGGTTAGGTTTCGACGCAACGAAGCTGGTGTCGAGCCAAGGGGTGAACAACTGAACATTCATAAAACTCACACAGTCGTTCAGACGCCTATTTCGTATAGAGATTCTTGTCTCACTTAACAATAATGGATTTGACATCGCGTCTTCAATAGATTAATTTCAATGCTTCACAACATAGCCACAGAAAAAGACGAACGACATTCAAGTTCTAAATGATTGTGATTGAAGGTCATCCCTGACCGCTGAATGATCGACCACTGTATGCATGAAACCCTTATGTTGAAAGAACATTTTGGCTCATGCAAAAATACAACCACAGTAACCGAGCAACCCAAGATGCTTTGTTGTGGCCTGTAGACTCATCAATAATCAGATTACATAATTATGCTGAAGTAGGCTATGGTAGGGTCCACTCATTCGCCGACAAAGCTAAGTTTGTTTGCACCAATATATCAAGTTGTCCACGAAAGCCTAGGAATACCAAATGAATACCAATACCTTCAGAATGTACCGAGTGAAAATAAATTCCATAGCGACGTAATCTCGTCAGATCAGTGAAATTCGGCCAGGTGGTTCACTGATGAAACTTTTAGCACTTCCCATTTCTTAAACCCAAATATAAAACAATATGCAGAACTCCAGCATACAGCTAATTAATTTAGATTGTCTCGCTGATAGAGTAAAGGCAGGGAGGGCAAAGGTTAGACAGGGCAATGAGTAGGTATCTTATTAGTGCAGATGTAAAGTTGCATCTAAATTGGAGGCACGAGAAGCAATGCGGCTACCGCTACATGTTCGGTGTAGTGACCTTTTCTAAAGGCGCTATGTCAATCGTTACATGTCAACGGCCACCCATTAAATGTACACCCAAATACTTAACGGAGTCAACGAAGGAAATCGAGTTATCACCCAAAGTCATCGAGTCAATTAACTTGGAACGCCCTCATCAAATTGAATTCAGTACGACTTAGAGCAGTAAAACTCACGCAGAAGTGTACTGCCGGTTTATTCAGCATGGCATGAACTGAACATATGCAGAGGCTAAGCAAAATGAAGTCGATAACACTTTATACGGTTCACAGTTGCCTCTCAATCTTCCTCTTCTTCTTCTTCTTCTTCTTCTTCTTCTTCTTCTTCTTCTTCTTCTTCTTCTTCTTCTCCTTTTTCTCCTCCTCCTCCTCGTCCACCTCGTCCTCGTCCTCCTCCTCCTCCTTCTACTTCTTCTTTCTTGTGGAACACGTATCCAGATTGTGCTGAAAATCATTTAAATACTGAGTGGAAAATAAAATAATGTCATCAGTAAAAGTGATTCTTCATACGACAACACATGTGTAATTACGACTTAAGTTGGAAGTAAATACATGCAGCAGAGAGGTGCGCACGCTGCACCGCTTAGATCAAGCGGTGCAGCGTGCGCACTATTATACCTCTTGAGTTCAATTTAAGGCTGCCGACTTTTGATTTCGCCATTCCAGGACGACAGCGGCATTTCAATGTGACAATATTTACCGATTTACCTTGCTCACGTCAATGTACGTGTAGCGAATGTTGTGTCAGTCTAATGCAGGATCCACGGATCCACGGAAAAAAAACAAAACAAAAGTATTATATTGCAGTCACAATTATCAAAAGACATGTGACTTATATTGAAAATGGGAATAAGTTGTATGAAGAAAACATTGTTACATTCCAGCAACCTATAGTTTATGGTATAGGCCTACAAAGAACGCCAGCAGAAGCACTAGATAATTATTTAGGCCTGCAAGTACAAAATTATGTATTATATACTTATACAGTTATACTATATATAAATATATATATATATATATATATATATAGGCTTACATGCTTGCTGACTGCAGATGTCATAATTATTATTATATCTATTGGGTTTGCTACAGAAATGCAGAGCGTTAGTGCATCATCCAGAACAAATTAATTGGCGAATAAATATTTCTTAAAATTTCCTATGCCAAGCTTTTCAAAACTCTATAATGACAAGTTCCATAGTATAGTCTGTAGCAACAAGCCACTTCTAGGATGCTTTGCACATAGCCACATAGCAGGGCTGTTTTAAAGGAATTTTTAGAACTGCACAACTTCGTCTTTTTTTCCCCATCCCCATGGTAAATTATTTCAAATCGGAGAACAAAGGCCATTTTTTCCAGTTTCAACCATAAAAAGTGCTTCTACAACTGCACAAATCCATTTATAGCTGCACATTTTGTGTGCAACTGGACGTTAAAAAAGCCCTGGCACACCACACAGGAGGCAGATGCAATGCTCGGAGATGTACGCCTACGTTGCAAGTGATATTCCATGGAAACAGTCTGTCGTCTAAGTACACAGACGACGGCGTGCATCAATTTGCGTGCAACGCCATCCTACACCACCCTCCCCTAGATTGGATTAGCCCCATACTCCCCCAACGCGATCATTCACTCACCATATGTGGACGTTACTGCACAGTGGATGCGACCGATGACTCCGTTCAAAGCTTTGAGTTTAATTCCTAGTCGCATACTAAAGAAAGAAGACAATTCGTATTCGTATAGACTAGTGTTGACCTTTCAAAAGATGTTAATCTGTTTCTCACAAAACTGGAAACCAAACGACTTGAAACTTGTATGTATTCATTCATTCAATCATTCCGAAATTCAAGAAGCATACTCAGTGGCGCTTACAGCCCAACCATGCCAACAGAGAAAGGTGCTGAGCAACTGGTAGAAAGCTGGCAAACTATTCCGAGGCAGTAAGCGCAGAATACGTATTATTAATTTTATGCATGTATGACAAGTATGTACATGTATGTATATATGTATGTATATATGTATGTGCATGTATGCATGTATGACATTGTATGTATGTATGTATGCATGCATGTATACATGTATGCATGTATGCCAGAGGCAAGTGGATTCTAAGAATAGTTTCTTAAGTAGTAGAGTCTCCCTAGAAACCATCTCATTCCATATTATAGCAACGTATTCACAGAGCATAGAACACTGCAGTGAGTATACTAAGCTTGGATCTAGTCATCATTCATTAGTGAATGCTGGTGGAAAAACCCGATAAGTCAGGGTTGACATTGATGAGAATTGATTGAGCTTCTGTGTCTTCCCTAA
Source organism: Lumbricus rubellus (assembly GCA_945859605.1). Lineage (NCBI taxonomy): Eukaryota > Metazoa > Annelida > Clitellata > Crassiclitellata > Lumbricidae > Lumbricus > Lumbricus rubellus. The sequence continues at coordinate 28,052,591 of OX243818.1, forward strand.
TGCAAACAGAGACCAGCCTTTGATCCAACCATCCACCCCTCCCACAACGAGGCACAGTAATCTAGGCGAAGTCTGAAAACTATTGTCTGATAGTAACCAGACACATTTTTGCGCGACAATCACTGCGAACTGGCCTGTTATTATTATTATTTCGCCCCTGATCACACAGATACTTCGGAGCAAGAGCCATTTGAAACTTAATGACCAAAATTAGGACTTTAAATTGTATACCGGCAGAGAGTGGAAGCGAGTGAAGTTGTTCAGTCATGAGTGAAGGAATGTGAGAGAATCGAGGAAGACGGGCAATGAGCCTAGCAGCAGCATTGAGTAGCCTACAGATTTCAGAGGAGCTAGGCGAATCTTGCAGACCAATAAGGACAGAATTACAATTATAGTCAATCCGAGAACATACAAAAGCGTGAACAATTGAGGGAAAGCTCACTGTGTCTGACGATTTTACGGTTGCTGAACTTTACTTTGCCTTACTGGTCTTTAAAAAAATTTAATTCATTAATTCATTGATTCAGAAAATTGGCACGGTGCCCCCATGGCGATTACTACTCAGAGGCACTCTCGACCCAACCCAGGCGGAAAGGCTTAGCTTACCGTTGCATCCTTTTGGCTAATTGATCTCCTGTAGAGTTTGTCATTGCTGATTGAATGGGAGTGGCTGTTCGCTTAAACCAGACAATTTTTGACGGTCATTTTGTAAGGCCACACTAATTTTATACTGATTTTTTCACGTTTCCTGCTGTACAGCACATGACATGCCGCATGGCACAGTCGTTTCTTCGCTATACGTCCTATATTATTCAGGTGTACTAGATTTGCTTTGAAACACTGCGAAGTAGAATCTAATGAGTTTATTACTTGTCTTAATGAATGAACACAGACGTGTGCTGCATGTGCTCTTTGAGGTAATCCCTGCGGAGATCTCGGCCACGCTTAAGATATAAAAATTCGCCCACCGCCGAGTCGTTAACTCTTGTGAGTTTACGCATGCATTGAAGTTAGCTTTTCGCCAAATTATACTCTTATATTATGTCGGTTAAAGGGCCTTAGCACTTTTGAAAGGCACTATAATTATAAATGAATATTTTATATTAACGTTGTCCACTGAGGGTCTGCCAGATGAGTGGCAATAAAGACAAAACACGATTGAAATCTGATGCCAAGAATATTGAAGGACCTGGTGAAGAAGGCATCGGACACCTACGGACGCTGAGCCCCCGGCTGCTGCTGCTGCTGCTGCTGATGATGATGACCCTCATCATGCCTACTCGTACATTATTTTAAAAAAAGTAAAGTGGTCTGGCTTTTGAACTGTTGTAAAAGCCTTTCTATGCGGTTGTGTCAGTGATGTAGTCAGCTTCCACCTGCAGAAAGTTAATTCTCCATGGATGGGGGGTGGGGGTAGCGCATTGGATAACACACTGGCACGGAGATAGGCAGACCCCAATTTGTTTCAATTGCATAACTGTACGCTGTAACCGGTTGCTGTCTGTCAACCGGATTGTTTCCTTTTTTCCCTCCTTTTCCTTCTCCTCTTTCATCTCCCATCATTTTGCTGTTCTTCTTCGCCGGTTTGAATTGCTTCTCTAAGACGATTGACAACAAAGAGTCGTATTCCAATGTGATTCAACCGATTGATATACTTAATTATATTACAAATGATTTCCAGTCTATCACTGCTGCACATCATCCAAGTACAGTTCCGATTGCCTCCTACAACAGAAAAAATTATCTCCAGTTGCGCATGCGCTCAACCAATATAAGCCTAATCCACATTTCAGCAGCACGCGAAATTCTAACCTATGACCACATAAAGTCATGTGTTGTAATTGGAGCTACAGACGTTGTGGTGAGATACAATTAATTATCGTGCCAACTACGAAAGGGTTTATTTAAAAGCGTTTATATCGAATCTGAGATGAATCCTAGGGATATTTATCGATATAATCTAGAGTAATAATTAGGCCACATAATTAGGAATAATTATGACTATTGCTCTGGAATGTGGGTCTACATCGTGTCCACATAAAGAATCGCAGCGTTACGAATCTGCTGTGTTAGGCTTGGTCTGGGTTGGAGGTTTGATAGTTGAATCACCACCAGGACTGACATTGTTTCTGAATTGCTACCCCATCTGTGCTTCATAGACAACTCAGTTATATTGAACATTCTGACTGTAATAAAATGCCTTTGGGAAGATCAACTAGCAGAGGAGAGGACTGGTCACCCGATTTCATATGCAGACGCTAAGCAGAATAAAGTCTGTAATATACTCCATACGGTTGCAGGGCTGTCTCAACAATCTAGCGCAAGGGAATGTGGCCATTCTTTTGTCTCCTCTCCTTCTTATTCGGCTCGTTCTTCTCTTTCACCTTCCATCGGTCATTCTCCTTATCTCTTTGCTTCTTTTTCTTCTTTTCTTCTTCTTCTTCTTCTTCTTCTTCTTCTTCTTCTTCTTCTTCTTCTTTCTCTTCTTCTCCTTCTTCTTCTTCTTCTTCTTTCTCTTCTTCTTCTTCTTCTTCTTCTCCTCCTTCTTCTTCTTCTTCTTCTTCTTTTTCTTCATCATCTTCTTCTTCTTTTTCTTCGTCTCCTTCTTCGTCTTCTTCTACAAGTTATTATTATTAGTTTTATTGTCATCATCATCAGCAGCAGCAGCAGCAGCAGCAGCATCGTTATCATTCGTTTCCTTCTCTTATTCCTCTTCATCCTCCACCTCCTCGTCCTCCTTCTTTTCCTTCTCTGTAGTCTGGTGTATTCCTAAAAGCCAGACTATACAATATCCGAAATAATTTATACAAATCGAAAATAAATCGGAGACTAGCGACAGAGCTGATGGAATTGCGGGGAACAGATGGAGTTAAACATATATCACACTCAACGCCGGATGGGCGGAGTGATGACCACCAGTGCCAGATTAACTATGGCGCAACTGGCGCACTTGCGCCAGGCCTTCTTTTGGGGGTAAAAATTAAAAAAAGAGGAGAAATCCAATTATCCGATCGAATTTGTTTATATAAGTCACAGTCCGGCTTATTGAAAATGTTTAATTTCTAAAACAAGCATTGCATATAAAATTTGGTGGCATTATAAAAACAAGCCTTCTACGGTACTACTAGGCTACTATAATGATGACGTACTAATTAATTGTGTAGGCTACTGTAATGATGACGTATAACGTAATCAATTTATGCGCGGATCGACCCCGGGCATCACCAAATAAAACATAGATCCTTATGCGTACGTACGGTACAGACGACACAGTGTTTGTGACAGTTTGTCCCATGTAATATTATTATCTACTATTTAGTGTTTATGTAGCTGCTTATTTCTTTTTTAAAATTTTAATTTTTAAACAAATAAAATAAGTAGGCCTAAAGAAATGATTTTTTTTAGTCCGGTTGGCAGAAACGTCAAAGAAAACGCGAACTTGAAGAGGTAGGCAAACAGCAACGTGGTAGTAGGCCTACTGATAAATTTCTGGCAGTAAAAACAAAGATATTAGAGTCGTACGACTATTATCTTTGGTAAAACCACGAGAAGTGCCGCAATTTATAGATGGTGTCGACTCAGCGTCAGAAGCTGGATGCAGTTAAAGGCTTAGGCCGCTCAGCAGTGTCAGCACTAAATAATAATGCCAACAACAAACACCCATGATTTCAGCAATGATATCATTGATATGCCTAAAATCTGAAACTACCCTAGATCTACCATTAAAACAAGAGACAGAAACAGGTACAGCAGTTACTCCACAAAAGATGCCGAATATAATGTACCGCTATAATCTGAAAGACGGCTTTCAAAATGTTTGTATTGCACTACGTATTTACTTAACTTTGCCTGTAAGTAACTGCAGTGGAGAAAGATCATTCAGTCACTTAAAACGCATAAAATCATCTATGAGGTCAACAATGGGCCAGGACAGATTGGCAAATTTAACTCTTTTGAACATTGAGTCGGACATCTTGACAGATCTTGACTTTCAAGATATCATTGATTCTTTCTCTACTTTTAAAGCGCGAAGGAAAGACATTTAAACCCGAAGAACATTTTTGAACAATTGAACTGTAACAAGTAAAATTAAAAATTCTCCTACTGATATGATCCTATCACAGCTTCATTTTTGTTCATAAATTATTAAAGTATGTTTTTCTATATAATTACTTCCCCCCCCATTTTTTGATAATTTGATTGAATAGAGGGCCTTTTTTAGTTTTGTTGCATTGTTTGCGCCAGGCCTCTAAAAAGTTAATCCGGCACTGATGACCACTATATAAATACAATTATATATATATATATCCATGCTATAATATATATAGGCCTATATATATATATTATATAATATATTATATTATAATATATAGTATCCACGTTCTAAGAAAAAAGGCCAGGATGGGGCATTTTACAACACCTCCGAGAGAGAATCGAATAGAGGCGCTAGATAAAGCTTGATGACGTCGGTCTGCGACATGTGCAACGTTTGCTTATGTATCTGTCTGTCTGTCTGTCTGTCTCTGTCTGTCTTTTTATGCCTCTGTCTCTATCTGTCTCTCTATCTCTATCTATCTGTCTTTCTCCCTGTCTCTCTCTGTCTCCCTCTCCCTCTCCCTCTCCCTCTCCCTCTCCCTCTCCCTCTCCCTCTCCCTCTCCCTCTCCCTCTCCCTCTCCCTCTCCCTCTCCCTCTCCCTCTCCCTCTCCCTCTCCCTCTCCCTCTCCCTCTCCCTCTCCCTCTCCCTCTCCCTCTCCCTCTCCCTCTCCCTCTCCCTCTCCCTCTCCCTCTCCCTCTCCCTCTCCCTCTCCCTCTCCCTCTCCCTCTCCCTCTCCCTCTCCCTCTCCCTCTCCCTCTCCCTCTCCCTCTCCCTCTCTCCCTCTCCCTCTCCCTCTCCCTCTCCCTCTCCCTCTCCCTCTCCCTCTCCCTCTCCCTCTCCCTCTCCCTCTCCCTCTCCCTCTCCCTCTCTCCCTCTCCCTCTCCCTCTCCCTCTCCCTCTCCCTCTCCCTCTCCATCTCCCTCTCCCTCTCCCTCTCCCTCTCCCTCTCCCTCTCCCTCTCCCTCTCCCTCTCCCTCTCCCTCTCCCTCTCCCTCTCCCTCTCCCTTTCTCTCTCCCCCTCCCCCTCCCTCTCCCTCTCTCTCTCCCTCTCCCACTCCCTCTCCCTCTCCCTCTTTCCCTCCCTCTCCCTTTCTCGCTTTCCCTCTCCCTCTCCCTCTACCTCTCCCTCTCCCTCTACCTCTCCCTCTCCCTCACCCTCTCCCTCTCCCTCTCCCTCTCCCTCTCCCTCTCCCTCTCCCTCTCCCTCTCCCTCTCCCTCTCCCTCTCCCTCTCCCTCTCCCTCTCCCTCTCCCTCTCCCTCTCCCTCTCCTTCTCCCCTCTACCTCTCCCTCTCCCTCTCCCTCTCCCTCTCCCTCTCCCTCTCCCTCTACCTCTCCCTCTCCCTCTCCGTCTCCGTCTCCCTCTTCCTCTACCTCTCCCTCTCCCCACGTTTCTGTTCGTCTTTCTAATCGTCTATGTACGTCTAATATTCATTAATCTTCCTTTCAGGCAACCTTGCCGCAAAAAGTTTTACTGCCCCATATAAATATATAATATCATTATACAAGTCATCTCATGCATAGCAAATGGCTGTAATAACAGCATAGTAATGTGTCTAGTAAACATGAGAAGAAAAACGAAAAATAATAACAAATTAAAATAATAGTGACAATAAATTTGCAGTTTCCGGAGCTACATGTATTTTCAAACCATAGGGTAGCGATAACGACTATCATAATCTCGAGTGTGGCAAGATTTACGGGTCGAGGTTTGTCATTCCGATTGTTAATAAACAAAACAGAATTATTACAGATAAAATCGATCTTCCTATATATTGTATATACTTTCTGTCTCTGTCTTTCTGTTTCTTTCTCTGCCTTTCTCTGTGTGTATCTGTCTTTCTCTTTCTGTCTCTGTCTTTCTGTTTCCATCTCTGTATTTCTGTTTCTGTCTCTGTCTTTCTGTTTCTGTCTCTGTCTTTCTGTTTCTGTCTCTGTCTTTCTGTTTCTGTCTCTGTCTTTCTGTTTCTGTCTCTGTATTTCTCTTTCTGTCTCTGTATTTCTCTTTCTGTCTCTGTCTTTCTCTTTCTGTCTCTGTCTTTCTCTTTCTGTCTCTGTCTTTCTCTTTCTGTCTCTGTCTTTCTCTTTATGTCTCTGTCTTTCTCTTTCTGTCTCTGTCTTTCTCTTTCTGTCTCTGTCTTTCTCTTTCTGTGTCGCTTATTCTATCTAATTCAACTCACATCAGGGACTCAATGCTTCTCGAATACTCTACACAATCAGGCAGGGAAATATTATTACAGGATAACGTATTCTTCCAATAAGAGATATAGAAAAAGAGAGAGACAAACAAACAGACATACTAACTGACTAACTGACTCACTGACTCACTCACTGACCGAGACAGCGACAGACACAGACAGACAAAGACAGGGAGAGACACACACACACAGAGACAGAGACAGAGAGGGAGTGACAGAGACAGAGACACAGAGAGAAGGAGGCAGTGACAGATACAGAGACAGACAGAGACAGATTGAAGAGGCTCCACATGTGGATCTTCTGACTTCCGTCTGACTTCTACCAGCGCCGTACGCTATAATATTATCTCAGACGATTGGGGGAGATAGGGGCAATTGTCGGAAGGGGTCGACTGAGGTGAGATGGACCGGAACATAAACTGGGTCGGTGTGATGATTAGAATCTGATGAAGCCATAAAGAAGTCTCTTGTGAGCAACGGAAACTGCTAGGGAACATCCGCCACTGTCACGTGGTCATATCCTGTGAGAGATGGAATATGGCCACTGCTATCCAGTGTATATATATGTATACATGTATATATATAAATGTATATGTATATATACATATATATCTATATACTGATGCCGTGATTATTGCGATGGCTACGCCACAGCTGTTTCCAGATTATTTTTAGATTACATTAGATAGAAATAGACTGGATCAGATTGATTTGGATTTGATTTGAATTTGGATTTGAATTTGGATTAACATCGGTGCGGTAGTATAACAGAGTTCTAGTGAAATGGTCATGTACAGCAATTCTCTGACAAAAATAACCATCAAATGTCCTAGGCAACAATCTGTGATGATAGCGAAACATGAACAAACTGATTTGAAACTTATTTATATCTGCTAACCGTAGTATGTTATAGGTTCTAAAAATTGGTTTGGTACTGACAGACCAGCATAACAAGAAAATAGTTCGAATGGCACGATTTTGCAAACTCTCCAATTTTTTCAAATAAGAAGTATTAGTTGAGGCCCAGCAAATGTTACAATATGACAAGACAGTATTGAAAAATTAAGGAATAGTATAAGCCTTGTAATGTAGCTTGAGAGAGACAGTGACGGATTCTTGATAGCACGCTAATATTGTTTGCTATTTTTTTTAGATATCTGCTTAATGTGTTCCTTACAAGTGAGGTGCTGGTCCAGATACACGCCTAAAAATTTACATGATTCAGTCTTCCATTTCTAAACGGGACAATTAATCATCCAACAGTGTTGCATAAAAAGGTGTGCAAGGAGCGAACCCTCCATTGGCAGCCTGACAATCTCACACCCGTCATGAGTCGCTATACTTTTGGGCGTGGCAAACATGGTGATGGAAAACAGTTCATTTTTAACGATGCTGCAACATGACCAAGATAAGAAGTTTCCATCCTTCTTAATTAGTCCTGGGATTCACATCAATTAGGCCTATAGGAGTCAAAAGTGACAGAATAGACTCACAACTTCACAAGGAACTGCACAGGTTACGCCGCGTAGAGTGACCCAAATAACATGAATAACCCAAATAACATGAATAATAACGTTGCATAATCGACGGCATTTAATTAATTGCTACAATGTATACAAAATATTATGGATAATGCTTGATGATGTCGGTCTACGACATGTGCAAAGTTTGCCTCTGTCTCTGTTTCTATATCTCTCTCTGTCTCTGTCTTTCTCTGTCTCTCTCTGCCTCTCTCTCTTTCTTTCTTTCTTTCTCTTTTTCTCTGTCTCTCTGTGTCTCTGTATGTCTATCTCTGTCTGTCTGTCTGTCTCTCTTTCTCTGTCTCTGTCTGTTTGTATTTATGTTCATTAAGACTTATACAATGACAATCATTATGAAAGTTTATTAAGTACAGCTCTTGATGTCCTCTAACCTGATGCAGATTTGGTGTTGTGTAACAGCACGAGGCTGTGGGTTCCACAAAAATAAATTAAAATGTTTTTACGTCAGCAGGGACCAATCGCTTGCAACTTTCATGCAAGATCTAAAACACCCATAACATGATGACAAAATTTCGCCGCATGAGAAGTAGACTGTTCTATGCGCACTTTTGGCGAAACGGAGAAAATCGAAAAAGAAAGTTTAATGACTTGGTATTTTGTACTAAAAACTCTTTGGTGGGACAAAATAGAACAATAATGTTTAGAAAACATTTATGCAGACATCTGCAACTGTAAAAAATCACAACGATTGTGGCTTCGGTGATCAGGAAAGACAATTTGAAGGAGACTTTCGGAATTTGTTCAAATAGAACAAAATATTACAGAAACAGCCATTGACTATTAATTGTTATTATGATTCATCATTACATGGAACATTATAATTGTTAGCAAAACGAATTACGACTGCTGTTGTAATTAGCTATAACAGACTACTATTATCTAATAAATCTAGCAAAAAGTTGTTTTTGGAATACGGTTTTAAACTGTCATAATCGCTATGACTGTGTATTTGCATTGGTACAATGTAAACTTCTTGTATGAAAAGTTCCTTTAAAGACTTTTTCAGCATCTGCTCAAATAGAACAAAATAATATTGGTGAAATAGATGAGCATGGTTAACTGTTAAAATGATTTATCATTACATGGAGCATTATTATTCTCAGTAAAATGTATGCAGAATTAGGGATACCCATTTATTTTTTAACTGAAACAACACTACAATTATACTATGTCATTTTAAATCTTAAGTACCGGTAGTAGGAATTATGCAATATACAATAACGTTTACTGCATTGTGGCATTAACCTGTAGTAACGAAATAAAAATAACTAAGTTCGAGCAATTATGGTCTGAGTTCGTAATTTCAGCACTGTTAAGAAACGGTGTTGTAAAAGTTTAACGTAGGCCTAGTAACTCAAGACTTATTGCTCAAGTCAGTTACTTTGCATGGTGCAATGAACAGTTGCACACCCTTAGTCCCTTGCTATTTCTTTTTCCTTCATGATTTCCTTGTGCCAGCAACCTTTGAGACTTTAGCAATAGCATATACTGTAGCTGTAGGCATAGTGCTTGGTTTCTTCTTTCTGCCAGCGTCGGATTTAGCTTCTGCTTCTTTAAAAAATATGGCCCTATTTCTTAATGATAGCATTACCTTGACTACCATTTTTCACCTCATCATTGACTAAACTGACTTCATCCATGTTGATAGTATCACCTTGAATACCATTGTTCACCTCATCATTGACTAAACTGGCTTCATCCTTGTTGATTACCTTGACTACCATTGTTCACCTCATCATTGACTAAACTGGCTTCATCCTTGTTGATTACCTGGACTACCATTGTTCACCTAATCATTGACTAAACTGACATCATCCATGTTGATAGTATTACCTTGACTACCATTGTTCACCTCATCATTGACTAAACTGGCTTCATCCATGTTGATAGTATGACCTTGAGTACCATTGTTCACCTCATCATTGACTAAACTGACATCATCCATGTTGATAGTATTACCTTGACTACCATTGTTCACCTCATCATTGACTAAACTGACATCATCCATGTTGATAGTATTACCTTGACTACCATTGTTCACCTCATCATTGACTAAACTGGCTTCATCCTTGTTGATTACCTTGACTACCATTGTTCACCTCATCATTGACTAAACTGGCTTCATCCTTGTTGATTACCTTGACTACCATTGTTCACCTCATCATTGACTAAACTGGCTTCATCCTTGTTGATTACCTTGACTACCATTGTTCACCTCATCATTGACTAAACTGACATCATCCATGTTGATAGTATTACCTTGACTACCATTGTTCACCTCATCATTGACTAAACTGGCTTCATCCATGTTGATAGTATTACCTTGACTACCATTGTTCACCTCATCATTGACTAAACTGGCTTCATCCATGTTGATAGTATGACCTTGAGTACCATTGTTCACCTCATCATTGACTAAACTGACATCATCCATGTTGATAGTATTACCTTGACTACCATTGTTCACCTCATCATTGACTAAACTGGCTTCATCCTTGTTGATTACCTTGACTACCATTGTTCACCTCATCATTGACTAAACTGATATCATCCATGTTGATAGTATTACCTTGACTACCATTGTTCACCTCATCATTGACTAAACTGGCTTCATCCTTGTTGATTACCTTGACTACCATTGTTCACCTCATCATTGACTAAACTGACATCATCCATGTTGATAGTATTACCTTGACTACCATTGTTCACCTCATCATTGACTAAACTGGCTTCATCCTTGTTGATAGTATCACCTTGACTACCATTGTTCACCTCATCATTGACTAAACTGGCTTCATCCTTGTTGATTACCTTGACTACCATTGTTCACCTCATCATTGACTAAACTGGCTTCATCCTTGTTGATTACCTTGACTACCATTGTTCACCTCATCATTGACTAAACTGACATCATCCATGTTGATAGTATTACCTTGACTACCATTGTTCACCTCATCATTGACTAAACTGGCTTCATCCATGTTGATAGTATTACCTTGACTACCATTGTTCACCTCATCATTGACTAAACTGGCTTCATCCTTGTTGATTACCTTGACTACCATTGTTCACCTAGTCATTGACTAAACGGGCTTCATCCATGTTGATAGTATGACCTTGAGTACCACTGTTCACCTCATCATTGACTAAACTGACATCATCCATGTTGATAGTATTACCTTGACTACCATTGTTCACCTCATCATTGACTAAACTGACATCATCCATGTTGATAGTATTACCTTGACTACCATTGTTCACCTCATCATTGACTAAACTGGCTTCATCCATGTTGATAGTATGACCTTGAGTACCATTGTTCACCTCATCATTGGCTAAACTGACATCATCCATGTTGATAGTATTACCTTGACTACCATTGTTCACCTCATCATTGACTAAACTGGCTTCATCCTTGTTGATTACCTTGACTACCATTGTTCACCTCATCATTGACTAAACTGACATCATCCATGTTGATAGTATTACCTTGACTACCATTGTTCACCTCATCATTGACTAAACTGGCTTCATCCTTGTTGATTACCTTGACTACCATTGTTCACCTCATCATTGACTAAACTGACATCATCCATGTTGATAGTATTACCTTGACTACCATTGTTCACCTCATCATTGACTAAACTGGCTTCATCCTTGTTGATAGTATCACCTTGACTACCATTGTTCACCTCATCATTGACTAAACTGGCTTCATCCTTGTTGATTACCTTGACTACCATTGTTCACCTAATCATTGACTAAACTGACTTCATTGTTCACCTCACCATTTTATGTCCTATAGACATGAAATCGCAGTTTTTCCCAGATCTTCAAAATATAAGTTTAACTTGTAGTCGACGTATCTATATCTTATATTTCAATTGAAACAATAGATTTGCTTTCTATTAAAGATAAAGATAAAAATGACACTAACTTTAGATCTACTCCTAGTATTCAATACCAACTTTAACCTTTATCCTATCTTTTGTGTAACTGATTGCGGTATGACTTTCAGATCTATTAAACGAATATATAATACAAATTATATATGGTCACAATAATAGTAGAAAAGATCAAAATGCCAAAACAATTAGGCCTATTAGCCTACTTAGTTACGGTATCGATTGTTCCAAAATCTTCCAGATTCAGCCTACTAAGCTCAGAAGTTCAGTGTTACATTGGTCTATATGCTTTATTCCGGTTTGTGAGAATACTTAATCCGATATATCTTGTTCCAAGCAGAAATTAGTTTTCACATGAAACAAAACAGTTTCTCGTATAAGCATAACAATTTACTTTCAAAAATAACATAAATGATATTATTGTGTAAAGTTGCAGACGCACTAAACGAAATTATAGAAAATTAACCTGTAGCACAACAATGTTTATTAGCCAAACGCGCTTACTGTAATAATGTTCTATATGCATGTGCGAATCACAATTTGCCGTTCAGACCACGTGACCGTAAATAGAACAAAATAATTCTGGGTTAAACTCAAGAAGTCATGGACGCAACTGGTTCTATAATACCCACGTGATTAAATCTTTGCAATATAATTGGTTGGTTCACATAGAATATTGTAATACCCATCAGTTAGTAAGCATATGCAAAAGGAATAAAATAATTCTGTTCTTTTCCTCGGAAAGACACCATTTCAAGAGACGGGATTTTGTACCAAGATAGAACAAAGTACTCTGAATCGGCCTGTGCACTTAACTCCAATGTAAACAAAAACGCACATAGAACACTATAATTCTCATGCGGCGATTAAATGCCGAATAAATGTCGAAGGTAACAAATGAAGTCATGTTGGTTACCAAAAACACCACACATGGTTCTCACATTATAGCCTACTGCATGCACGTTTTTTGCAGGACTGTTAAATATTGAAGACGTAAAGTAAAACAATTGGCACTCCGAATATTATAACAGTATGATAAATAGGCTATAAATATTATGGGGCGTAATGATTATAGACTATCATGATCATGATGAATATGCCCACAACTATTTCTACAGCATCGTAACACAACATTTGCATGCCATACAACGACGCTTCGCAATCGCGACGTGAACGACATAGTGATAGTAGGCTAAGCTATGTTTGAAGCAATGATGCTTGAGCTTCGTCTTTAAAGTGTCGACACAGTACATCCATCTGCCTGGCCTGGTCAACCGACTTTGACATGGCCAAACCATCCCAAATGCACTCTACTTGCCTTCAGGTGATTGATGTAAATCCTCGACTTACTGTAGATTCTCAATTGCTAGACACACACGTCGTTTAATACATACGAGTCTGTAATTAGCACCTAACACTGTCAACAGTACTTAAAACTCTTTCTCTACATAACAGACTGCGGCTCTCTTTCACGATCTCTGTAAAACTGGACATTCTATGTAGGCAGCCCTAGGAGTGTTGAAATGTGAGAACTCTATTTCCTCTCAGCACGTAGGTTACATAAGAACCATTAATTCCCATTTTTAATTAAAGACGAACATCAATAGAACATCCCACTAACGAATAGGCTTAGGCCTATGCACATTAATTATCTGTCAGTTACTTTGTATCTTGCTTGCTCGCTTTTTCAGCTTACTCTCCTTTATCACATTTTCAAATTTCCATTATCATATAGCCTGTGATCGAAACCAGTTTCCGCTTAGACTCATCTGAACTCCAGTTTGTCTTCCATATTTTGTTTACCATGATCTAGCCGATCAGTTTCTGTTCTTTTCCATTGGGTGATGTAAAATGTCGATTTACTTCGCGGTATCTATTGTTCAAAAAATGTGTTCATTATATTCAAGTTCCTGCATGGCGGAGTTTGGTTTCCGTTCTTGGAGGGGCTAATGCCTTCTTAGGGGGGGGGGGGGGCTAAGCCAGAAAAAAGATATAATTTTCATGGTAAAAAAACTGAATCTGGGCCTTCTTGGGGGGGGGCTTAGCTCCCCTAGCCCCTGATAAACTACGCCCATGAGTTCCTTGTAGCACAGAGTTTCGCCGAGGGAGTTTCTGTCCGCAGTAATTCGTGTGTTCCTATCTGATATTTCCAAGAGTGCCTTTCCAAGTATCGCCGTCTCAAACCGATTTTTACGTCGAAATCCTCGCGATGACATTTATGTCATGTCTGGGAATTCCGTGTATTAATTTACTACTGAAACTGGTCATAAAATGCAGAAATTTCTTCCTCTGTGACTGCTGATGTCGGTGCATAGACTTGGATGACAGTCATCTTGGCGAAGTTTATGCGAAATCTCACAAGCATTAATCATTGTAATATTAGCTGGTGTCCTATCATTGCCTTTGTAGCTTTATTGTTCAGAATCATTGCTACTCACTCTTGCAGTTGATCATTGGCATTTCTTCAAGTCGTTTGAACTTTGTAGTGATTACCGTGTAGAGTGCTCCTTTTCTTATGCACCATCTTGTCTCACAAAGACCAGTGATGTCCCATCTGCGTGTATCTAATTCTATGACTGTTTCGATGCATATAGAGACCATCATTTATACTGCATAATGTTTCAACAACAGCAACAACATTGTGAAAGTTTCCGCGTGCTTATTATATCTTTATTCTATAGCCGCATTCGTTGAACGCATGCTTCATCTTACACAAACACATTCATATGAAATATTCATATGGACTACTTTGTATAACCATAGTATATATCATAAGGAATAAAATTTCGATTCTAATGAAAATAAATGCGCGCGGAACCGAGTTTTTGGAAGCTCTGTTCGTATATCTTAGTTCCGATGCATACGATATCAGGTTGTTTCGGGGAAAGTCGTAAACAGTGATGACGTCTTAGTTCTCTTCTCACTATAAACTATCTCGACTTGATAGGATTCTCTTGTATATGGGTCCCCTGTTTTGCTACATGTAACAGGACAGACAGATCACCAGCAGATAAGGAGGGGTTGATTAATTTTGGGGATGATGGGAAGTTGGGAACATGAATAGAGATTTCTAGAGAGGGTGGTCAATTCAAATCGAGTCTTGCCAATCAAACGTTGTTTTAATGTAGGCCTACTTAGTAGCATGGGCGGAGTTTGGTTTCCGTTCTGGGGGGCTAGCCCCGAGTCTGAGCCTTATTGGGGGCTAACCCCAAAAATGATACTTTTTTCATGGCAAAAAGTTGAATCTGGGCCTTCTTGGAGGGGCTTAGCCCCCCTAGTCCATGATAAACTCCGCTCATGGTAGTATATTCTATTGTAGTATAGGTCTATTGTATTGTATTGTATTTGAAAAATTGTAAAGCGCATCTTCCAGCATTAGCTCTATAATCGGAGGCGTTCTCATCGTGTGGCATTCAGAATCAGATTTATCAGCGTATGTGTCTTTATTAAACCGTATAAAATTATGGCAAAGCAAATTAGGCCTATGCAAACATAGCATATTTGTGAAGTGGATATGGCGAAGGATGGAGAGAATCAGCTGGATGGAACACAGAACAAATGAAGAGATACTGCAAATGGTGGATGAAAAAGATCCCTGATAGGAATTATTATCAGAAGCAGGCAGAAAAACTGGTTGGGTCACATCGTGAGGGGAGATTCGCTCCTAAGAGCAATAATTGAGGGAAGACTGGAGGGTAAGACAAGAGAAGACGGAATATGATAATTATGTTATTGAACTGGATGATGATAAAGGGTTATATAGCAAACTGAAAAACTTGGTGAGAGCCGGACAAAGTGACGAATTGTACGTACGAACATGTCTTCAGAAAGGCAGAGAATCAAAGAAGAAGAAGGCACATCATTATGTGCATGAGAAGTCTTATTCGCTGAACTACAATTGTCAAGTTTCACATACATGCATTGCATGCATATACAGGGCTATGGTAGCAAAAGTAGAGGCGAGCACACGCTCAAGAGCGGAGTTTATCAGGGGCTAGGGTGGCTCAAATCCCACAACCAAACTCCAAGTTTTTTAGCCACCCCCTCCAAGAATGGAAACCAAACTCCGCCCATGCACACGCTGCAGTTGTCAATAGGTCTGTCTGTCTGCTGGTCATTTTCCCATGTAGGCTACTAAACACAAATATTGGTGAGGTGCAAGGTTGGCCCTAGGCATGATAGGCACAGCAGGCAGTTGCATGTGGCGCCAAATTCAAGGGAACGCCATTTCCACAAAAGTGTGACTTTTATCTTATAACCATTTTCCACAAAATTGAATATTTTCAGCTTTCCGTGAGTCATCTAGTTTCGATTTCCTAATTATATCGATTACAGCCTTGCATATTATATCGCGAGCAATATCTTTCAAGTCTTAAATGTGGGGCAGAGCCGTTTTTAAGACCCTGCGAACGTTGGTGCAAAAAGCTACCACAGAGGCGCGTGCCGGTTGAGTGGCGGTTTTTGGTCAATAGACTACCATGTGCGGCTTGCATTTAACCTAGATGTCTACATGTATGTACATCATTACGTAAGGTCGTACGGTAGAACGACTCGTAACAGCACTTGAAACTTGTCAAAAACTATCTTTGTCACACTTGCTAATCTTTCATCAATTTCAAATGAGACTGAGATTAATTTTGCATCCGACATTTTAAGAAGACTTAGTGGCAATAAAGCTCGTCTCACGACTCAGGGGCATTCGGTGCACCGCACCAAATGATCCTATGTTTAAAACGGTCCTGATGTGAGGCATATATTTTCTATGTATACATGGCGGGCTTGCAATATTATCTACAAGCCCGACGTCGCCATGTTATATTTGAGCCCGATTGTGGTAGCCTACAGTAAGAAAGCATTCAAAGCAATAAATTGTCAGAACAGATACGAACGACTTCCAAAAAATGTAGTATTCTCACGATTATAAACTGCAGAAATGGCGACAAATTGTGACAAATTACGACAAATTTTTCTTTTATATATAATTATGTATGCGGTTCTTCTATTATCTGCACTTCTTCTTCCTCAGAAGGAGGGAAAGAAGAAGGGCAGATAATAAATGTCTTTCTACGAAGACTCGGATGTTTTTTGGTGAAAAGAAAAGTCTTCAAACCGTCTCAGTACGATAAATCTGAATATCACGAGCGTTCTGACCTTGACCCTGCACACCATTCAATGAATTCAGCGAGCATACATATACATGCTGTCTAATCGTTTATTTGTATCCGTCGTCAGGCATATTTACGATGGCGATGATGATAATTCGCAGCGTCAGTATTGCATGATGATCCCCGTTTCTGACGAATCTTATAATGTGCTTCGTTCTTCTTAAACAGATGCAAATGCCGCCGTTTTCTGTGCCAATATATTATATGCATATATACACACACATGCATACATAATTATATATATATATATATAATATATATATATTAATCTGTGTCGATCGTTTGCTCTGCGATTTCCCGCCACTGGCCATAGCAGACGGGTAGAAAGAGCTCCCTCCGTTCGCGCACAGCAGACGATATCTTAAAGCAGATGGAAAGAAGGTTGAAGAAAAGTAATGAATCTTGTGGGCTGAATATATATATAATAATATATATATATATATATATATAATGTACATGTATTATGTATATATACAGCAGCCTACAAGATTATATATATACATATATATACATAGCCTATATATATATTGACCGACGAATTCTCTCATTTTGCAATCATTCACATCTTTCGCCCTTTTTTCTAACTGCAGTTTGTGTTTAAGTGGGAGTTTAATAATTAATGTGCTTAAAGTGTCCAGGGGCAATCCGGCCATGGCCCCCATTTCAGAAATGCCCATGTATCGTGCCCCCCATTCGGTCTGAACAAAAAAACATCAGCTTTTTGAGGATGGAAAATTGGTATATTTTTTCTGACTTTTCGATCGGATGACTAAAAAAAGGTCATAGATTTTTTTCTGCTCAGGGTCAGCTAAATTTTTCCGGACCGAAGGTTACAAATTTTGACCCCCTCTGTATCCGCGTCTGACCCAGACCACTGAATCCAGATCTGGGCGACTGTAAATGCACTCGATTTTATGTGACAGACAAATGACTTGAATCGTGACAGTAAAATGCTGCGGAGAACTGTGAGAAAAACGACCTGAATTTTCTTGAAGGCAGCTACATAATTACATACATCACTGCCTTTAATTGCCTGAGCACTTTGACGACGACGACGAGGAGAGACATATGCTAAAAGCGACCAAGAATCCAATGAAGGTCGTTCCTAAAAGCTGCGTCGATCAGTGGCTCAGTGCAGAACACCAACCCATAATAAATTCTTATTATCCGAAAAGCAACATACGTCTCAATTAACACACTTTCACACGCTGCAAAGTAGAAATCGCCAACCCCTTAACCCTTTAATGCCGGAGGGTACAGGATTTCCCATACCATTTACTACCATCTCGGAATTAAAGGGTTAAATGCAATGTGTGACCAGGGTCGCTGAGAAGGCAACAAGAGGGCAAATGGCCAGGAGCCAGACGACTTTTAGCGGTCCGGGCTAGGTATGCTTATATACATACATGTAATTGTAATTGTAATTGTAATTGAACATTTATATAGCGCCACTTCAAGAGAACTCCTCAGAGGCGCTCCCGACCTGACACCAAACCATAGTCAAAGAGAATGGTTTTCAAACGCTTGCGGAAAAGGGGCAAAGAAAGACAAAGAAGTTCATTACGGAGACTAATAGGTAACTTATTCGGATAATATGTAGTTTATTATTTAGGCCCTATGCCTTTTAAAATAAAATATCAACGAGAATTAACTAAAATTAGTTTAAAATTCAAATTAACAACTGAATAAATCGTATTTATTGTGTACATAGGTCTATATAAATGTAAATAAAAAATCGTGGTTCCTAGGTACTTTTATTATTTCAATTCGTTTCTAGCATTTCTCATAAAGCCAAAAGATAGTTTTGAGAACTGTGACTGCTCTACGCAGGGCCCAGATTTCTCTCCTCAGCCCTGTGTGCGCGTGCGCGCGTGTGTGCGTGTATGTGTGTGCGTGTGTGACTGCACTAGTTCTCACGATTGCTCCAATGCCTATTAGTTTTTTTCTTTCGAACGTAGGCCTATACAAGATTTTTTAATACTTTTCTTTCCCGATCTACTGTGGCACTACACATACAAATCAAGATTTTAAGCTATTTTAACACTGTATTCTTTTGGCTTACTTGGCCCACTTTTCACTGTAAACACAAATAATTATTGCTGTTGTAGAACGTGGGCGTTTGTCTCGCTCTAATGAAGATTACTTATTTGCTTAATTGATTATATCCTGTTTGCTTCTGATAAATTTGTTCACTGGTCACACTCTGCTACCCTGGGCCACATCTGTCTATCAAAGGCTGCATGCTCGCTATGGTACGTCGGTCACATCTATTTACTCTTGATTATTTGTATACGACTTGTTATGCCTCTGGTTAAGCTTGATTACATTTTTCTCCTGGGCTTCACGTGTGGCTACCTCTTGTACCTCTGATTAGTACCTCTAGTCATCATACCCAATGATCTATAT
This sequence comes from Lumbricus rubellus, assembly GCA_945859605.1. Lineage (NCBI taxonomy): Eukaryota > Metazoa > Annelida > Clitellata > Crassiclitellata > Lumbricidae > Lumbricus > Lumbricus rubellus. The sequence goes on from OX243818.1 coordinate 28,071,902, forward strand.
TTTCCTGTTTACCCTGATTAACACTGGTCGATCGATGCTAAACACAAATCTTGGTTTAACCCCAATAGTGGGGCGCGGTGGTGTAGTGGTGGCGTCGTTGCCTTGGAGGGCTCCGGAAGATTCGAGGTTCGAATCCAACTCAAGTCGCCACGTAGGAACCTTGGGCAAGTCCTCACTCGCGATTGCTCAGCGCTTCGGCGTGAAACTCCGATGCAGTGAGCGCCTCTGAGTAGAGAGATCTTGAAGGGACGCTATACAAGTGCACAAACAAACAAACAAGCTATACCAAACGTTTCTCCGGTCGTCTTGATACATCTTGAATAGGCCTACATCTCGACTAAAGCTGAAAACCTCTGAGTATCTCTGGATACCACTGTTTGACCTGGCCACACGTTTACTAAGCCTCATAACCAATAGATATGCCATAGGTACACATTGCTAATACCTGCTAACCATTAGGTAGCCTATCTCTGGCTGCCATTAATATTATTACACCTTGATAAGACCTGCTAGTCAATGAGCATTTCTGCCTACCGCGTTTACACCTTTATTGAACCTGATACCTCTTGTTGTTACGGTACTGCTGCGGGTGGCGTGCATTGACTGATTAACTTCGCTTCTACATTTCGATCAGGTGTTGCTGGCGTGTTAACTAGTATCTGCTACGTAGTCCAGCTTTTGCTTAACGAACTTTGACAAGCTGCCAACGCAGATGATTGCCTCCGTTAACAGACTATATTTTTTATACAGAGTGACCGAGTAGTTATAAGGCAGCATTTCGACCGGTGTTTTATTGATTGGATTGTACAACGAAATGACGATCTTGAATGCTCTTGAAATGATCGTTGTAATCGTAGTCTCTAAACTTCTATAGCGCCAAGGCTCTAGTCTCGGGCAACCGTAACTTGTACTCACCTACAAATTTTACCAGCAAGCTCTGTATTAGATTGAGTTAGAATGAACTTAATCGGATTGGAATAGGCTGGATTAGATTAATATGGACTAATGTTGGTTACCTCATCTTTGCTTCTTACAATTATAGCCTATCGTATACGTTGCACTATGTACAGGTTGTGTTTGTTATGCTCCAAGGAAGAAAATAAAGTTATGTTATGTTATGTTAAATTGAATAACCAGCCTGACCATGGCTTGCATTATACTGACTCCTTTTCTATCTTTATAACATTGACGCGCAAGTGTGCATTCGCCTTTTCTAGCCCAACATGATATCGAATTATGTCAACGTTGCACGTAGTCGCAACACATAATGAGCAAGTGATGAACGGGTGCTATAGCTAAAGGAAAGGAATCGCGTATAATATATGTACGTGTTGTGTGTGTGCGTGTGTGTGTGTGTGTGTGTGCGCGTGTGTGTTGTGTGTGTGTGTGTGTGTGCTTGTGTGTGTGTGTGTATGTAGTGTGTAGTCTGCAGTCATATTTATTAAACAGCTTACTAAGACGAATGGCCGACCGGTTTCTTGCGACTGAATCCAAATTCCCATGGCTAATAAGGAGCTGCGAGTCACTTAATCACATCCTCCGTGTGTTGAGTGTCGAAAAGTTCTGGTATTAAGGGAGATTGAGAGAGGAAATGAGCGAGCGAATGCATTGTGGTGTAACGGCTGTGGAAACTCAGTGACATTGAGAACATGTCAAAAGCATTAATCTCAGCGTGAAACTCTGACTTGAAAGACATAAATTTAAGGCAGACATTGACCCAAGACCCAAAAGACATTTGTCAATTGTAAGTGCTTTCACTTGCAAATGCATGCATCTCTGAAAACAATGTCATGACAGATGGACAATTTTAAGACAATGCAAACTACAACTGAATGCAAGATGAATTGTCTTGAACGAAATCTGGTCAGTATACACCGTATTATGTATGAGATACAGCTAATAAACTGAAGGAGAAAATTTTATATACATGCAAGGTGCACATCCTGGTTCAGAATGTACGAAATGTATTTATGATAACGAAAACACATCGCGTGCCTACTCCTTTGTACATTGTATAAGCCTATGCATTGTGTTTAAAATGAAAATTGCTGTTCACTGCCTCGCCTTCTTTTATGTCCATCGAGTTTAGACTTAAACGTACGGTTCTCTTTCAAGTTGCATTCGTGTTGTAAACTGGTTTACAAGTAAATCATCTTCATCCGTTCTATCGGAGGAGCCATAAAAATTCTGGCTTCCATTGAATGATGAATCTTTAGCACGATTTTAATCAAGTATAAGCGACTATCGACTCTTATTATTGTCGTTGTTATCATTATTATTACTGGCATTAGTAGGCCGATCAGTAGGCTATTATTTTATTAGTATTGTCCAATAAATTCACAATGCGCGTAGTGCATGTTTGCACCAAATGTGGTCTGAGAATAGCATAGCCTACGCAGGACAGAAAGACACAGAGCGCACATTGTGGAAAAACTCCTTAATAATGCATGTATGTCAGGACATGTTGTATTGTTCAATAAAAAGCCTTGATGGTCGACGACGTGTTCAAACTACGAACGATCTGCGCGAAATCGACCAAGCGCACATTCCAGATGTAAAGTCTTATGAGATTGAACAGCCAAGGACATTTTGATTCGTCTAGATGCAAGTGTATGTGCTTCTCCATCAGTTCGCTCTATCATCCTCTCTGGTATAATAATCTGTCGTCTTCTTTCTTTCGTCTCAAAACCTGCCTTTTCTATCGAGATTGCACGCAGTGGGAGCGCTCCTGAACGGATTTGCTGCGACAAGCGCCTTAAAAGTGATTAGATAGGCTACAATACAATACAGTAGGCCCTATGCGTTTTGCTGTAGGGAGCGTTCGGTCTCTATTCTGCTTCTTCTAAGAGCAATATGAATGTGTAGGCCTACATTTTGAAAACTGACTCTCCTTCGTACAAAAGCGTAAGCTTTAGATTGTTAAACGTAGTTTGTGCTGCTAAATGCCTCTCGATTGGTGTAACATTGTTTGTATAAATACTAATTAGGTGACTCTGTTAGAGGATTGTCTGTTCCTTTGGGTTCGCTGTTGCATATCCTACTGTGTAAATTGTTCTTGTTTGAAGATTGGTGAATAATAAAGTGTATTTGATTTTTTTTAATGATGCACCGCTTCCTGTTTCGAATAGTTTTAGTATCCTATTAAATATAATTTTGGATGGTTTGAATTGAATTCCAGTTTATAATAATTTATAGCAGAGTAAAGCATTATGGGCCATAGAGAGTATCAAACCATTTTCCTTCCATGGGCGCCCGTACATATGAACAAGAGAGGGGGGGCACTTGCCATGGAAAATTGACACCTAATTTCCTAACTACCAGTTTTTGGTTTTTAACAAATTTAATCGCATTAGAGCACCACTAAAGATACCGAGGAGACACAAAGTGAAATTGAGAAATATTCATTTATAAACCTCTATCTAAACACAATATGCATGTTCTTAATTTCGTTATTTTTGAATTTTTCCAGCCTTTGCAAAAGATTGCCATGACCGTTGTATTTTGCTCTTTCCTGCTAAACTATCTGCGGGCCCTATGCATCCTTCAGATCCTCAAGCTATCATCTTCCCATCCGTCCACAAGAACAGAGACGACAGACATCCAGCGTTGCTTAAAGACATCCAGTCTGCAACTGAAGACCTTGAACGTCGTCCAAGTATTAATACATGTAGGCGTAGAGCTTCTGGCATTGACATGTCATACAATGTATTTGCAGTGGAGTCTTGTAAGAACCTTTCAATGTGGAAGCTTAAGCTTACACGTCTTTCTAACTTATTCAACAATTGGGGTTTAAGATATAAAAAAACATGGATTGGATGGCGTACTGATTGCATGTTGGACTGAGTTGCATGGAGCAGTGCATTTAATCAAATGCATTTTCTTCTTTCAAGAGACAGGTCAGAATCAGCTGCTTCTGCAGTAATTGCCAGTCCATTATATAGCGCCCAGGTAGGACAAGTCGTAATTGGATGCTCAGTGGTTGAGTTTGTTATTTTTTGCAGTGTAAGCTTAAGCTTACACTCTTGGTGCTTCGCGTGCATACACTACAGCCGCCAAGCTGCAGTTGACATTATATGCGTGCAATATACAGCTGCAGTAGACATATCGTTAATTAGAGACTTTTTCTCGTTACTTGAAATACTTAAACCAATTCTGAATGAAGTTCGTATTAAAGCCGAAGGAGTACGACCATTTATTATGTGGTATGATATTAACAAGCAACAATCTGGACACCGGAGGGAAGATGGGGCAGAGGGAGACCAAGGAAGAACTGGATGGAGACTGTACGGGAGGATTTGCAAGGTCTGGAGATGACGTGGAACAATGCTGTCGAGGTGGCGATGGATAGAGTGGAATGGAGAAGCTGCGTTGCCCGATGTGCAGAGCTGCACGGGAAGGACTAAGGTTCTAAGGTAGGGATGATAATAAAATATAACAAACCCTGTATAGAGAGCCTTTATTTAGGTACGGTATTCATTTAAAGACCATTATTACAGAGTTTGATATAGCCTAGTCTAATACACTTGAAGAGTAGCCTAAGGACCATTTCTATGTAACATAATATACATGTAGTAGCCTAAACCCCAAACATCTTTAGTGCATTATTAAATAATTATATATAATTATTTCACTACATTCCGGTTAACAGTAATTTATAGCATATGAAATCATATAAAATT
>OX243818.1:28081580-28109080 GCA_945859605.1 Lumbricus rubellus
ACGAATGTCTTTCGACGCGTCTTCGGTATTCGCGGCCAACGTGATGGTGGTGATGATGTTGTTGTTGATGATGATGATGATGATGATGATGATGATGATGATGATGATGATGATGATGATGATGATGATGATGGTCTGCTCTTTGCGGCTCATAAGAAGAATACTTGCCAGTATTAATAACGAGACGACGCATGCATATGTCGCATCTGTTGCATAATTATGTTGCATATTTTGCATATTTTGCATATTTTGCATATGTTGCCGTCCATTCAAATGGATTGTGGCATAATTCCCACCATCATTATCATCATCATCATCATCATTATCATCATCATCATCATCATCATCATCATCATCATCATCATCATCATCATCATCATCATCATCATCATCATCATCATCATCATCACGTGTTGATGACCTACATGGATGTGTCAACATATATTCAGTCCATTAGATATCACAGCTAATCTACCACGACAAGACAAAACAACAGTTTTATCAGAATAGTCTATGTATGTCGGAATATGTGGGTCACGGTGGTCGATTGGTTTTAAATGAATTGCCCTTTAAGATGGAGGGCGCTAGTTCGAGACCAACTCATGCGACGACGACGATTGTAACTGTGAAAAGATCTTGAGACTCAACTCCTTCACTCACAGTTGCTCAATGACACAAAGCAATTGTACTGGTAGTGGTTTTGCTGTTGTCGTAGTAGTAGTCGTAGTAGTAGTAGTAGTCGCAGTAGTAGTCGTAGTAGTCGTAGTAGTCGTAGTAGTAGTAGTAGTAGTAGTAGTAGTAGTAGTAGTAGTAGTAGTAGCAGTAGCAGTAGTAGTAGTAGTAGTAGTAGTAGTAGTAGTAGTAGTAGTAGTAGTAGTAGTAGTAGTAGTAGTAGTAGTAGTAGTAGTAGTAGTAGTAGTAGTAGTAGTAGTAGTAGTAGTAGTAGTAGTAGTAGTAGTAGTAGTAGTAGTAGTAGTAGTAGTAGTAGTAGTAGTAGTAGTAGTAGTAGTAGTAGTAGTAGTAGTAGTAGTAGTAGTAGTAGTAGTAGTAGTAGTAGTAGTAGTAGTAGTAGTAGTAGTAGTAGTAGTAGTAGTAGTAGTAGTAGTAGTAGTGAGTCAATTTAACTCAAACCAACGATTCAGAAAAACTTGTAACATGGAAAAGTCAGAATGGTGATCATGCGTAAAAAGCTAAATTTTTAGATATTTCTTTAAAGTAGTGATCGCTGTAGAGTGTAGAGTTCCTGATGTATGATTGAAAATTCTTCAGACATTAACAACAACAACAACAACCACAACAACAACAACTCAGTCGTATTTATTCTATATTTATGTATGCACGCGTTCTGACTGCGTGAAGTTGAGAAAAGGCGCTGTATAAATGTCAAGACGCACGCCTATGCACTCATCCTGCAGCCTACAAGTTGTTGAGGCTGACCGACCGACCGACCGACCGACCGACCGACCGACCGACAGACCCCGTTGTTTGCCTTGGCTTCATCCATTTCCCCGTCTGCTGCGACTCTGCGTTCGGTAGAGCTGCAGTTCTCGCCTTCAGCCGACGACGACGACGCATTGGCAGATGATGACATACATGTAGCGTTGATCATTGCGTTGCATTCGCCTTCTTCGACGGACCCGGAGATGGACGTATTTGCAGTAAAGCACTCGACCGAAACCAGGTTAGCTAGTTTCGGTTATTTTATTACATGTAGATGATGTAGCTAAGCAACGACCCTTATTTAACCATTATCCTTATTTTAAGGGACTCGTGTAGCCTAGTTAGTTACTCGCTAGACCGACATATTCAAATGAACCTGCTCTATAACTGATAGATGCGTTCCTGCCTACAAAATGTCTCTCTCACAAGTTAGTGTTGATACTAGCAGTTCTTTAGTGTGTGTGCTGCAAATTTTACGGCTGTATTTGTCGAGATGGCGTTTTGTTAATTGACTTCGACAAATGGAATAATAAAAATTTCAAGTTTCTAAAGTTTCAGCTGATCGATGATGGTTTGATAGAAGTTCGTCACTTTTTCCAACTGTTTGTTGCAGTTGTTTAATAGTCGCAAAAATGTTTGTTTCAACTGTTTGCAACAATTTCTTGCGGTCGTATTTGACGACCAGATGCTGTTTGTCAAGCTTTTCAAATCGCGTCTGAACTCTCGTTTTTATAGATATTACGACTTAATGAAATGATTCCGTTTTGAAAAAAAGCTGAACGAAGTTGATTCCGTAAAATGGAAATTTTGAAAAGTAGACAATGAGGTTTATTCGAATCAAACAAAGCTGCTGTGAATTTCTAATATTTTATGGAAAACTGAATTATTCCTTTGAATGTTCGTTTAATAAAACTTCTAAAATTTAGAAGTTTTAAAAAAATAACTCAGTTTTCAGTTTAATTAGAAAATCAAAATAATTTAGAAGTCAATTTCAAAATCATTTAATGATGTTGAAATTGACTTCTAAATTATTTTGATATTCTAATTAAACTGAAAACTGAGTAATTTTTTTATTAATGTCTGCATGACGTTAATACTAACAACTGCTTTAATTTCCTAATTATTACGAGAAGGGAATCGTGTTTATTCTTAATGCTTAGGCCTACTTGCTCTGAATGCGTTCACAATACAATCTCTTTCAACGTTCTGAAATCTTCTATTTTACGGCAATGACTCTCATAGCGATCTGCGTTTATTGATTAAATCTTCCTGTTTATGGTGACTTGGTGAGCCATAAAATTTTGTTGCTGATTATACTCGTCTTTATTTATAATCTCTCTCTCTCTCCACCTGATTTCTTGAAACGTCAGCTTACCGCAGTCTCTTTGTGTGCCTAGTATTTCCATTAAGCTGCTGATACCACTGCAAAGTCGGTTTACGTTTTCGGTGTAGTGCATTCATGATGTCTAACATGACATTGTGCAATGTTAGTGTTTAGGAAATTTGATACATTCACGTTCATCACGCGTCCAAAAGGCTACATAAATAATAATAATAATAATAATAATAATAATAATTATAATGATAGTAATAATAATAATAATAATATTTTCTTTAATGAAACGCCTGCAAGAAGCACTGCGCTTTACATTTAGGCTACAAGTTATGCAGTAAGCTTAATCTTAATTAAACTTAACTACTTACTGAACAGACAGCTGTGCAAATAGCCTACACGGCGCTAATAGCAGCTTACAAAGCATATCCGCCCAACGGGGGCTCGAACCTTCTACCTCTCGCACTCTTGGCCAGCGTGTTAACCATTAGGCTACTCTACCGGCTAAGCTGATAAGCTGGTCAACCAGGAAAACATGTAGATCAGCTTGATACATTTGGCTTGCCAGTTTTTTTATAGGCCTATTATTCATCCGGTCATTTCACATAGCGCAATTTCTCAACTCCCGATAGCACTACATAAAATTGCTTTAAAGTCCTATGAATAAACGCCAGTTATCAAGCATTCGTACTCGGAGAGCTTGAACAGCAACCCTATGTTAAAAGTTGACGTATAGGCCTTTAGTCAGCACCCAACCTACTCATTCTTGTCTAGAAAATATATCGTTTGATAAAGCGCTAAAGGACTCTTTTTAAAGTTACAGAATGGTGAATTCAAAAGCGTATTATTTCATTATGATATACAAACTCGACAGAGACGAGAAGCAGCTTTGATATGTGGGGCATAGAAATGCGCTAGAAAAATATTTAGCTATTTTCGTGTATATAACCATACTGGATTATTGTGCGTCTTGTTGGAATTAATAATTAATACTGATATGGTAATAATATAATACAATAATATAATATTGTAACAGATATATTTTCGAAGGGAGAAAAATTTGGGAAAAATTTGCTGATCTTTCGCCCGAAAAAATCAAGACTTTTTAAAGCCGAATTGTCTGGAAAATATAACATTGAAACCTGGGGGCCACGTTCTATGGACATTTCTGAATGGGGGGGGGCATGGCCGGATTTGCCCTCTGGATCCTGGCCGGATTGCTGCCAGGCCATAACCCCCATCATAAATTTTTGGCTACGCCACTGATAAATAGAGAGAAACAGAAAGGGAATTAGACAGAGACAGAGACAGAGACAGAAAGACAGAGACAGAGACAGAAAGACAGAGACAGAGACAGAGACAGAGACAGAGACAGAGACAGAGACAGAAAGACAGTTGGAATGTGGACTTCCTTTGCTCGATTGCCGGCTGTCTTCTCGCCGGTGTCGTATATTGACAAAGTTTGTACACGTTGCAGTTGTCTTGTCCGAGGGTTGATCGATGATGGATCGATGGCCGTTGGGTTGAGGTTGACCATCGGGGGAAATGAAGGCGGCGTGTAGAAGTTGATCTTCTAATTGGAAATTTGGGGGTCAATAGGAGGACACAGGAGCGACAGCAGACCTTCGATCCACTAATCCACTAACTAATGATGACTGCAGCAGCGGCAGCAGCGTCGTGACAATCTGCTGGGGAGCCAATGTCGATCGATGATCGCCTCAGCAGTCCAGACCAGAAGGTGGAATGATTGATCACACGCACACATACGCACACACACACGCACACACACACCCACACACACACACGCACACACACACACACACACACACACACACACACACGCACACAGAGGCAAACTGACAGCAAGACATAGTGAGTGAGGCAGGCAGACAGGCATATGAGAAGAACTTGGACGAGGCAGACAGACAAGGCAGACAGACAACAGATAGACCGACTTGACTGACGCTTTGAAGTGCTTAACCACTGATAGACAGATACACAGGCAGACGGGCACACATATAACCAAACATATAACCAAACATATAACCAAACATATGCAAAAGATAAAAGTTCACTGAAAGAGACAGAAATAAAGTGAATGTGCAAGAACAGAGTAGTAGTAGTACTGGTTGTTGTAGTAGTGGTATTGGTAGTACCGTAGTGGGGTGGTGGTGGTGGTGGTGGTGGTGGTGGCGGCGGCGGTGGTAGTAGTAGTAGTAGTAGGTTTGTTGTTGTTGTTGTTGCTGCTGCTGCTGCTGCTGCTGCTGCTGCTGCTGTAGTAGTAGAACAGGAATCGGGAAGAGGAGTAGGATGGGTAAATTAGGAGAGGCAGGAAAGAAAGGAAGTGAGGGACGAAAAGAAGGAGAAGGAAGAGAAGTAGGAAATTAGTTATCGATGATTTAATGAGAGTCATGAATGGTATTGAACGAGTGGGTGAAACAAGTGCAGTGTTTAAAACATCCAGCTGATAAGGTTGGCAGAGGAAGAGATAGAGACATAGAGAGTCAGACAGAGAAACAGACACGGTGTCAAAGGCACACACTGAGAGAAAGACCAGCTTCAGAGACAGAGACAGAGACAGAGAAGCAAAGACAGTGACAGAGACAGGGACAGAGAAACAGAGACAGAGAAACAGAGACAGAGAAACAGAGACAGAGAAACAGAGACAAAGAAACAGAGACAGAGAAACAGAGACAGAGACAGAGAAACAGAGACAGAGACAGAGAACGTCAGCAGGCCAATCGAAATCGACTGATATTAATAACCAATGACATAAATTTATCTGACAGAGTTTATTCAATCATAACTCGCCGCATTTTGCTTGATTTCTTGATTTAAGATCTCTACCGTTCTTTTATTCTTTCCAGCGCAGTCATGCATGACCTTCAAACAAAACCGTCAACAGATCAGACGTAAATATCTCTCTCCTGTCCAGTCTCATCAAAAAAAAACATTCCACGCGGCAATTTCCGCTGAAAATTCCTCCGCTTTTGCTGTTTTTGTAAGAATCGGGCGGATCGTGCCGCTAATGCGACTCTGGGGTTACAATACAGCATGCTATTATAGAGCTGGCGAGATCGCATGATACGACTCTGCTATAGTACCTGACACTTATTAGTCGTCTTCAGACTGCAGCGTATTACACGAAATGCTATGGCACCTTGAGAATTAGATTCGTCGAATGCTCGTGACAGAATTCTAATTGCAAATAAGATAGCCTATGTCCTTGAACAGGAGAGTTCGCTATGTTGTTCGTGCTTGCATATATCTACTTTGTGACTGGATGGAATAAGTCAAGTTTTTCGTTCGATAGTTACACGTATAATTATCTGTTCTGTATTCGAAAGCCAAGCGCAGGGCACCAGCTTATTCAAGGGCGTTGCGTCGAAGGTTTGTCAAATGGGTGGAACGAAGGAAGTCCAAATTCGGTTTCTGGGTGGTCAGAGGGGAAGAACAGAGGTCAATGTGGATACCGGTTAGGTCGGGAAATGGAGCATGGAGGATAAACTAAGTCGAGGGGAACAGAGGAATTATTATAGGCTACTTCAGTATATTTTCCGCGCCTCAGATTCACATTTCGGTGTGACCTTGCGCGCGTTATAAATTTATTTAATAATAATAATACTTACCAGAATTTAATGACATCTCTCAGATACAAAGGCCGCCATTAAAACTTTTTATATTTTCTTTGAATCCTTGAAGTCTACTTTTGTATCGTCCTTCCTCTGTACATGTAGTTTACTGCCTTGGCGTTTGTCGATTTCATGTGTCTGATTAGCTCTTTGTTTTTCTTTTTGTATTTTCACGCAATCCTCAAATGAGGTGCTTCTTCGCATAGTCGATATTCCATTGCCTTTGCGGAATCATAGGCCTATAATAATAGACAATTTGTCTGCATACACGACATACATGCTATGCTCTGAGGTTGATGCAACTCTCAGTATATAGTTTTGCATTTTCCTATAACCTTTTATGTCTTTTTGATGGTTGTTGATTGCTTCGAGCGATCGTAAAAGTTTTGCAAATGGTCTTTCTGTATAGTTTCTGTAATATATTATGGGCCCATTTTCGTCTACTCCTTCCTGATAGATTTGGCTGACATCGCCTGCGGCGAAGCGTTGGTTTCATGAGCGGAGTTTGGTTTCCAGTTTTTTGGGGGAGGGGCTAAAAAACTTGGACTTTCGGTCAAAAAAAGTTGATGACCTTTTTAGTCATACGATTAAAGATTCATTCGTGAAAAGGTCATATTTTTGAGTCTGGCCTTTTTTTTGGGAGGGGGGAGGGCTAATCCAGGAAAAAGATTTTAAAAAATTCATGGTAAAAAACTAAATCTCTAAATCTGGACATTCTTGGGGGTTTGAGCCCCCTTGCCCCTGATAAACTCCGCCCATGGTTGGTTTATCGTGCTCTCAAAAGCATAAAAACAGAATATTAGCGTGTTACTAGTGAATTTTACACAGAGAAGGCTAGGCCTACTAGATGATATTCGCGTGAAACCAATATCAGACAATTATGTGAGTTAAGTGAATAAAGAAATGAATGTGGTATAGATCTAATGTTAAAAAAGGGAAACGTGGTGGGTATTCCGGAGTGGAGATTGCAACTCGGAAAGAACGAAAAGTTATTAAGGTGATTCTTGTGGATTCCTATCGAAAATTATTCTTGGTATTGGACTAGTTAAGAAAGAAAGGAAGAAAAACCTGCAAAAATGCGAAACTGGAATTTGTATAGGTAAATATCCAATGTACATCAGCAAAAGACATCGAAGGTTCAACGGTGCTACATGTATTATGTATTTTTATAGTGCTTATATATTTCGCATCTTCAAGGTAATCCACTCAGAAGCGCTCCCAGTCCAACCATGACTGAATAAGGCAGTTTTAATTGCGAAAGGAACCTTGTGGTTTGACCTGTAGACACCACGCGGAGTGCAATAGAGGGAGCCCATTCCATGTTCTAGAATCTACATGTAGGGCCAGCCACCGAGAAAGAGCGCCGCTGCATTATAGCAATCCAATACGTAATGAGAAAGTGGAAATAATTCAGTTTGTAGTTATATTTGTCCTTATATTTTATTCTTCATTGTGCATTTGTTGAAGACATGGTGGTGAATGATGCAAACGTTTCCTGTTGCTTCGAGCAGCGAATGAAAAATGAAAGCCATTTACTCATGAAGCACCTCCGCCTTGTGCCCTCTGCCCAATATCCATCTGTCCAGTATTGGTGGCAAGGACGGTGTGAGGAGGAGAGAGAGGAGTGTGAGGGAAGGGCGGAGGTGATTGAAGACGTGGAAGAAGAAGAAGAAGAAGAAGAAGAAGAAGAAGAGGAGGAGGTAGGAGGAGGAGGAAAAGATGGATGATGCAGTTGAACCATGATAAGATTAAGGGACAAGAATGGATGAGGACGACTTAGGTTCCAGAATATATACTCTATATTTATCACCGCGTCGTTCAGCTATTGGATCTCGTCGAAACGTGGATGATTCGTTGAAGAATGGAAAACAATTAGTCGGATGGAACATTATAACCAACGAGAAGAAGTTGCTTAAAGGGCGACGAATGACATATGATGGATGTAATAACGGAAGATGGATTGGTCATGTCCTCCTCATCATCACGAGACGAGGATGAGGAGGAGGAGAGGCTGACACTTTATAAGCGTCAGTGAGGGCAGGGTCTATATGGTTGGCGGGGATGGGGACGATATATGGAGACAGAGACAGATGCTGGCGGGCATTCAGATGATGATGGATGGAGGCGTGAAAATGAAAGAAGGTGATCGGTTATACCGAGTGGAGTGGCATCATTTGTCTGTCTGCATGCCACAGTTCTAAGATCATTATACAACAGGATGTTTTTTGTAGCAATTGTTCACTGCTTTGCCTAAGGGAACGCTTGTTAAGGTGACGCCACTGCGGCCGAGTGAGAACTTTTTAATGTGCTAAAGGGGGTCCTTTACATGACCAAAATATGTGAGTATACCATTAGCCATTGCTAACGACGACCAAGGGGGGCCCGGTAGCGCATTGGATAACCTGCTGGCGTGGAGAATGAGAATAGGGCGGACATGCTCTGTAGGCTGTCATTAGCGCCGTGTATTGCAGGCTGTCTGTTCTGTTAGTGTAGTTGAGATTGATGTATATAATATTATGTAATGTGTAATTTGCGTTCTTGTGAATTGTTTTAATTGCAAAAATGTACACTGCAACCGGTTACGGTCTGTCAACCGGATTGTTTCAATAAAGAAAATATTAATAATAATCTCTGAGTCGCCAGTTAAGAATAATAATTGTTTCTATAGTGAGAAGCGCTCAATGTGAGATGCGTTTATTCTTCGATTAGACCTACATTGATTGAACGCCATGTCACGTCTCTATAATAACCAACTTCCAACAGGATCAAAGGCTGCTTTAAGTTTAAAGGCAATCCACGATTCAATGCACCTGATCGTCGTGAAGCGCCTATAATAATTATAGACTGGCAGAGAATTGAAATCAATCTTCGAAAATGCTGATTTGCTATGAAAAGTCTAAACTAATCCAAGACGTCGGCGTGCACGGATGCAATTCACCGCTTGAAAGCCTGCAGAGGGATTGATGACAGATGAAGTATTTCCATTATTATTAAACGAATCATTAGCAAGACATCCCTGTTGCCTCGTCTGTCACGTCCTCTGCGTTCAAGAAAAAATAGCATTCAACGAAATTCTGTAAGATTAGTTCTACCACTCATTAGAGAGAAACACGATCATATATATTCAGAAAATCTGCGAGAAATTCTGTGGACGACCAAGAAGTCACGGAAACTCCACCTTCACGCAAAAATAGGGTATATATAAAATAGACTACTCAGCGTGCTGCCAGGTATTATGAAAGAACGAAAGTTACATTTTTAACCTGGAGAAACTGCGTTTGCGGAATGGATCTACACCCACCTTTCACATTAGGGCGAAACACGATGCACGTAGGCCTATATTCAGAAAATCTACGAGAGAAAAATCGTGGATGATCACGAAATCGCGGGAACTACACACTGGGGCAGAAATAGATTATACTCAGTGTGTGACCCGGTTGTAGCCTACATGCAATGCCAAAAAAGAAGCATTTTTAACCGGGAGAAAAAGAACTACGGTTGCGGAACAAATAGAGTACACCCACCTTTCACAAATAAATTGAGGTCACGTTGGCGCAGGCCCGTGCTCGGCTTTACAGAGGCGGTTGAAACACTGGCAACTGATTAACGATGAGAGACAGAGAACGAACGGCAGCGAATCCCAATGAGATTCAATTGTGTTGTTTTTGACCAAGTGCTCAGTGTATGTATGACATTGTATGTATGTATGTATGTATGTATGTATGTATGTATGTATGTATGTATGTATGTATGTATGTATGTATGTATGTATGTATGTATGTATGTATGTATGTATGTATGTATGTATGTATGTATGTATGTATGTATGTATGTATGTATGTATGTGTGTATATATGTGTGTATGTATGTATGTATGTATGTATGTATGTATGTATGTATGTATGTATGTATGTATGTATGTATGTATGTATGTATGTATGTATGTATGTATGTATGTATGTATGTATGTATGTATGTATGTATGTAACTATGTATGTATGTATGTATGCATGTATGTAAGTACGTATGTATGTACGTGCGTGTTTTTTTCTACCCAAAGTAAATGGGCACCTACTGAGAAAGAGACATAATATGCTGTTGTGTGGGCTTTGGCTAAGCCTTAAGGCTTAAGAGATCATTTATATCTTTTGTTGTTGCATAAACGGACCGTGATCCATTGACATGACAGGCGGTTGTTGTCTTAAGATCCGCAAAGCTTCTTGCCTACCAGATGGCGCGTTTGGCTTTCAATCTCACCCTGACGTAATTTAAGGGTGAGTTGTACGCGTGGTATATAGAGCACAGTGGGGAGCATTTGATAACAAACTAGCATGGAGATCAGTGAACCCGAGTTTGAGCCCCCGTAGGATAGACGTGCTCATGCTCGGATCCAAGGGGCAATCAGTCCAGCCATGGCCCCCATTCAGAGATTTGCACAGGACGTGCCCCACGATTAGGGTTCTAGCTTTCAATCAATGCAACAGGAACAGGCGAGTGAGAAAAAAATAGTAGCAAAAAAGGTCAACAGCTTTGAAATAACCGGAGTTGCTACGTTTTTAAAAATCTTTGAGAGTAAGACTAAAAAATTTCATCAGATTTTTTGGCGAAAGACCAACGAATTTTTTCCCCCATGACCAAAAACTTTTGGCCCCCCATTCAAAAATGTCTGTACCCAGAGGATACAAGGACGTGCTTTGTAGGCTGCTATTAGCGCCGTGTATTGCATGTAGTTAAGATTTATTTCTTCTGACATTTGCGTTCTTGTGATCTGTTTCGCATTGGATAAGAGTAGGCTTACTGTAAAACGTTGCGGTCTGTCAGCCACATTGTTCAATAAAGGATCATTATGATATTATATTTTCCATGACGATTGCAGTAAGATACCACTAATATTCGCGTTAATGATTAAAGTTGTTTTTGTTAGTTGATATGATTCGCATTTAATATTTTATGCTTTAGTATGACTGCATAACAATGAGATCCCGTCTAGCTAGCCCCCAGGGCTAGCCAATGGGGATGAAGTGCTAGCGACTTCATTTTCAAGGCCTCGGCATATGAGGGCGGTGGCCAATCCTCTCCCTCACCGTCTCATTATCCACTGACCGTACTCATCATAGCTGAGTCGGCTAAGGGGTGGTTGTGGAACAAAAATCTCGTTGCAAATTTCTGCCGCGGCGGGGAATTGAACCCCCGACCTCTTGGTCGACAGACCAGCGCGCTAACCACTGTACTATGGTTTTTTCGTAATAAATAGAAAACTAGGATTATCTTCCTCGTTTCAATTTAAGCTATAATGACCGGTTCATTCGTTTACGCGAGGATCTATTATAGTTGCGGAATTTCGGAGAAATATTGTGGGACACATCGTGCACAAAAATATCGTAATCGCAATTGCTATCTCGGAATTTATGCAGCGCCCTCAAAAGCCAAGCCGCGAGAACCAGCTTAATCATAGGCGCTTATTGAAAAACAAAATCGAAAGGCGGGGTTCAAAATATTCGGAGAGTCAGACGAGGAGTTAGACCAGTGGTTCCCAACCTTTTAAACTGTAGGGACACTTTTTCTAAGTTGGAGAACACGATGGCCACTTTTTCTTAGTTAAAAGGACATTAGGGCACTTAGGGGGCCACAATGCTAAAATTTAATTAACTAAAAGCATCTAAAAATTGTTATAATTAATTCAAAGTAGAATGTTTGATGTTTATAGACTTCAAAATAAAATAATTTGTAATAGAAAATAATTATATTATGTTCTATCCTGTCCAAATTGTCAATTTTTCATATATGTTTGTTAATTCTTTGAGAGATGAGTGCCATTGTTGAAGCGTGGCGGGCCATTTTGTGAGGCCTCGCGCTTTTGGCCCGCGGGCCACGGGTTGGGAACCGCTGAGTTAGACAGACGGTTAGGTTGGATGATGCTAATAGGCCTGAAATGACTAAGTATTGCGTAGACTATAAACGTAGGCCTACCTACATTTACTGCATACATTTCATTAGTCTTTTCCAAGTGAACTACATCATGAGCTCAACCATCATTTGATTCTGTGATGCAATATATCTGCCTGCAGCTTCTGAGATGAAACCACAGCATAGCCAACAAACAGTAAGCCTACGTCGTCTTCCGGATTCTGCTGTATAGTCAGAATGTGTGACTGATTTGAAAGTGAGGCTAGCCTCACCCACCGTCGTCCGCCATTTTCAAAGTGAGCCATACCGCCAATTACAGGCAATTTCTCATACTAAGTTATCGACCAATCACAGGCGATTTCTCATACCGACCAATCACAGGCTAGCTTCTAGCGAAGGTTCATTTACAAAATTGAGTTGCTTACAACGTCATAATCACGTGACCAGAAAATTTGTGGACAGGCAGCAAAGCGAATCGACGACTGCGTGTTATAATATCTACGCTTTATGTAATGAAACTTCTGCGTGACATCATGACGTCATTCGAGCACTGGTGAATCAATGGCCTTCTACCAATTACTGCAATATCTAGAAAGTCTCTTCCACGCTGTGGCTGTTAGTTGCAGCTCTCGTTCGAGATCTCGTCAGGGCGAACACACGACGTATCGTATGTAACCCAAAGCCGAACAGAACATTAGTTCGGTCACGAATCATGCGTACACATATAAGTACCTCGTACCTGCATGCATTGCATGTAATACATACATGCATACATACATGCATACATACAATACATATATACACACATACACAGTACACACAGACATGCATACATACATGCATGCATGCATGCATACATACATACATACATACATACATACATACATACATACATACATACATACATACATACATACATATATGTATGTATGTATGTATGTATACATACATACATACATACATACATACATACATACATACATACATACATACATACATATATGTATGTATGTATGTATGTATACATACATACATACATACATACATACATACATACATACATACATACATACATACATACATACATACATACATACATACATACATACATACATACATACATACATACATACATACATACATACATACATACATACATACATACATACATACATACAAGACATACATGCAGGCACACACAGTTCATGACATCGTTAACAACATATGAATGCACGCAATAACTGTTACTGTTTGCTTGCGTGTCATACACCATTTTACTACATCTCAAAGAAATGTTGGATTCAGGTTCGATTTATTTCTTAATAAAGTGTTCTTATAAAGCTCAAAAATGCTCGAGCTAGTTTAACCCCTCAACGATGACAGCCTGCTTAACATGCATGGGAAAAGAAAGCCTGCTTAACATGCATGGGAAAAGAATGCAGATAATAATTGTTGAGTTGTAATAGCAGAAATTATGGAGCAGAGAAGGTCACCAGATGCAAAGGAACCAAAGCAGTGTCCACGCTGTAACAAGTGCACATAATTATACAAACAAACCAGATACAAGGGAACCAGACATTTCTCACGCTGTGCCAGAGCTGCCATCTACAAATACATTCCTACAAGATATCTTAAGACTTTTCTTTTTCCAGGAATTCTTCGCACTGGGAGCGCCTCTGGTTAGGTTGTACTGTGAGAGGCGCTTTATAAATCCAAGAATAGAATAGAATAGAATTCCTGACTACAGCGCGGACCCTGCATCGGAGTTTCACGCCGAAGCGCACAAGCAATTGCAAGTGAAGGACTTGCTCATGGTCCCTACGAGTCGGTTTGAGGTGGATTCAAAACTGGAGCCCTTTGGCTCCAGGGCACAGAACCCACCACCCCTACCCCACCGCACCCCACAATGTTATATATGTGTACGCACGTATGAGTATCGCTATCTGACAAACCATCTATTCTAAGGACTTGTGTAGCGCAAGTTTATCACTTTCCTTGCGGTGCAGTGGCAGTGCAGCAGTCATTGTCCACGACAATCATGCATGCAGTCGAGATGTTTATACGGCCGTTTAATGGGCTTTGGTTGAGTCCAGATCGAGCGGCGCCGGAAATTTCAGTTCTCGGCCCAAAAAAGTTGATAACCTTTTTTCTAGTCATCCGGCCAAAATTTTGGGGAAAATGTCACGAATTTCCCGCCCGAAAATTCTGACGACCTTTTTTTAGTCATCTGGTCGATATCTCATAAAACAATACTATTTTTCTCGGCCCAAAAAGTTGATGACCCTTTCTTAGTCATTAAAGTTTCATTTTGAAAAAGAGCCATTTTCCCCGAATATATTTTCGAGTCTGAAAATTAATCTGGGCCTTTTTTAGGGGGGGGGGCTTAGCCCTTTAGCCCTGATGAACTCCGTCCATGCGTTTAATATTGTCCATCGGATGTCATCAGCTTGGCTTCTGTCTGTCCGTTTCGTTTCAACCCGGCTTCTCCAAGCGATTAGGTTTTTTCAATGCAATTCTACTAAAAGCGAGCGCGAACCTATGTCATGGACATTGTCATAACGAAGCCATTCAAGTAATCTGAGGGCAGGGATGAGTTTCTTTTGTCCTTTTAGTAAAAGGAGCGCAATGCAGATAAAACAATTCTTCAGATTTACTTTGCATTTTGGAAAGGCATCCTTGAAGTAGCTTGCTACCGACGATGCTTTATTAAATGGTCGTAAATACAATACAATACAATACAATACAATACAATACAAGATCATTAAACGAGGCTCGTATGTGAAGAGAGGATAGGATTAGAGGCGTCTGAGTTCTCTATGACAAAAAGAGCGGCGTATTGTTCAGTATTCTACCAATAGCGTGTCGTTGGAATTTTGTGTTATGTAACATGACAAATAGTCGAAATAAAGATACACGTCGAAAAGAAAGAATCCAATGCGGAAGCCTGATTGATATCTGAAAGGTCAGAAGCGAGATAAGCCGCAGATGTGCTTATTGCAACAGTGTTATGAATGCTCTTTTGGAAGACAGAAAACTACGAAACAGGGCTTTTTAACGTGCAGTTGTGCACAAAATGTGCAGTTCTAAATGGATATGTGCAGTTGTAGAAGCGCTTCTGTGCAGCTAAAACTAATGAAAAGGGTCATTGTCCTGAGAGTGGGAGTAATTTACCATGGAGGATGGGAAGGCAAAAAAGAGGTTGTGCAGTTCTAAAAATTCCTTAAAAACAGCTCTGCTACGAAACTAGTCACTCATGATCGACACGACCAACATACACAAAACTCGCTAGACTGAGTTTTGCAATTAAAAAATGAAGTAAAAGACGAAGCCACTGTCATACTTGCGTATCTATTTGTTGAAACCAAAACTACCTTATCACATGACAATGTGAAAAGAAAATCCATGCATAAATGCGATCATCATTATCATCATTATTATTATTTCAAAACAAATTGTGATATAGTTTATTTTAAATAAATTTTACTCGTTTGCCTTTGCGTTTACTGGTGCGACTATCGGTTTCAAGAATAATTTCTTCTTTGACCCACTGAGTCAACTGGATGGATGGAAAGCAGTGCTCTACATGTATAGAATCAAGTGCATTAATGCAATCAGGAGCATACTCTATCCCTTATATCCATGTGGTCAAATACATTGGAATGCTAAGTTTGCTAATAAGACAAGTTCCTGTTGAGAAAATGTTTGCAATAAACGTACCAAAAAGGACTAAAATTCGGCACATCTCGGAGCCTGCACATACGAGCAAGGGGAGCACGTGCCCGCTGGAAAATTTAGGCCTACTCTATTTTTTCTAACTACTAGCCTACTTTTTGGTTTTTAATAACTATATCTTTGCACTAAAGTATTAATGATACACAAAGTTAGACTGAGACAGTGACATTTAGAATCCATATAGGCCTACACATGTCTTTAATTTCCTGCTCTACATAATTCAAGCTCTTGCTAAAAATTGCAGGCGTGACAATCATGTTTGTCCTTCCTGCAGAAATATCAACGGGTGACCTTAAAAGCGATTTGAAAACATTATATTAATATGTGCACTGCAGTTTTTGTTTGTTATGCTAACTGATTTTTCACACATTTTGTCTGACTGACGACTTGCGATGATTTTTTTTAGCAGCTATAAGACTGTTGATGATGCGTCTCTTTTCAGGGCTCCTATAATATATAGTCTCGAACGGTGATTGGCATTCTCGTTTCCGCTCTGTTGAGATTGGAGAAGTCTGTCGAGATTGGAGAAGTCTGTCGAGTCTCCAACGAGAAGTCTGTAGAGTCTTCAACGAGTCGAGCCATCGTCCGTGCTTGCGACGACATTCGTACGTGTGCTGAGACGGAAATAATTACCGCTGGAAAACGAAGAAGAAGACTAATAATTATTATTATTATTCCACTGATTTAAGCATCGACGAAAAATGACGCTGAGTGTTTAATTGCTGTCTAAAGACCGTTGATCTGAAAAATATACAGCCACAAGTGCACGAAGGTAGACTGCAGCAAACTGACAGCGAACTCTGTTTGGCCGTGATTCCTACTTGTAGGAACGTACATGTATAGGTCTACCATAGAACAAGTCAGTATAATATATATATAGATGATAACTCTTACCTTTGCTCGACGATAAACGGTAGACTTTGTTTAGACCGTTGATCCGTCAACTGTTACTGTAGAATCCACTGCAAGAATCATCTGACAGTAACTTATACCGTTCTTTTACGACAGTAAAGTAATATTATACCGTATAGGCCTACTACCTCTCGCTCTAGATATTCCCACAGGTCTTTCACTTCAAAGCTGGAAACATTGATTTTCCAAGATCCATCATCCAATTCTGATTCGTCCACTTCACCGAACCTCGCACTCCGTTCCAACATAACCGTCTGCCTAGCTCGTCTGACTCTTCGGATCTTGACCCCTCTCTGCCTATCGACTCTGTTTTTGATTGAGCGGCTGTGAATAAACGTTTTGTGGACGCTGTAGAAGCTCCGAGTTTACGATAACGATTATGAATAACATATATAATATTACTGTTGACATGGAGTCCGATCAGCAGCCGCAGCAGCAGCAACACCTGTACGTCTGCAATCGTTCGGCCAACGAGACGCCGCAGACGAACGCCTGCGTCCGAGCTCCCTACAATCCACTGATGCACTCGAACTACGCCGTCCTTATCTACGGCTTCCTGTCCCCCTCACTCATCCTCATCACGATCGTCACCAACCTACTCGTCTGTCTCGTCCTGGCTCGCAAGAACATGCGCAGCCCGACGAACTCCGTGTTGATCGCAATGGCAGTGTCCGACACCCTCACGGGGATCTGTCCGCTGCCGTGCTTCCTCTACTTCTACACGGCCGGAAGGTACGACCACAGCGTCCCATACGACTGGTGCTTCGTCTACGTCTGTCTCACGGACTTCCTGCCGACGATCTTCCACACGGCGTCAGTCTGGTTGACGGTCGCACTGGCCGTGCAGAGGTACCTGAGGATCTGTCATAGCTTCGTCGCATCCGGAGCGGCTGGACACTGGTGCAGCTGCAGAGACACGGTCAAGTTCATCGTCGCTATCTATGTGGCCGCTCTTCTGCCGCAGCTCAGTCGATTCTTCGAGTCAAGGTGAGTCCCGATTCGACAAGTGCGCGACTATGCGCATGCACGCTTGTATGTGTATTTAGATTGGCTACCTGGGATTATTATTATTATTATTGATGGGCTATAAAACCGATGCCAATTGGGCAGTGGCGAAGACAAGAGGGGCTTGGGGTTAACCCCCCCTCATTGGCTAAGGATAAAACTGTTTTAAAGGTTATTTGTTCAATTGTATAAGAAAAACAAGCATCCGGCCATAACCCACCCACCACCACCCCATGAGAAATTCCTGGCTACGCCACTGCAATTGGGTCATTCATCTAGATTATATATGTGGCTCTGATTTTGTATCTGGCATTGTAGCAGGTCATTCAAGTTTTAGATAATTGCGTTTAATTGACGAACGTCATAACAAAAACCACTTAATTCAACAGATAGCCTATATCAACTTCAATCCAACTTGTAAAGTAAACGAATTTAATTTTACTGAAAACGTCGTCGTAAACAATGCAGTCGGCTTTTTTTCTCTGCCCTGTTCACAATTTTATACTCCTGCCGAGTACCCGGATGTCAGTGTATCTAAAAATAGACCGGCCACATACATCGCCTGCGATGCTTCAGAAAAGAGGATCTCTGAATAGCCGAAGCGTTGCGGCTTCAAATTCCTTGCGCAGGCTTAATAATACATGTAGTCACAGGATGTAGACAGAACACAAGCAGGTATACGGATATAGAACACCTACGCTTTAGTATAGGTTTAATTAGATACCCAAGCGTTGCTGGGATTATTCTTAACGGCTTATAAAAATTTCCAGGTACAAAAAGAACAAATATACCTGTTCCGCGACCACATACATCGAGTCCATGTATAGCTGAATAGAATCTTGATTTCACCTTGCAACATTAACTGCAGTGAAACTGTCTTGTGTTATGATGGATCATCCGCGAATGTCGGTCACGACATTTGTTGAGTCGCAGTCGTGTCGTATTAATTTCACGTGTCATAATGTAATGGCCACCTCTCAAATGGTTAGTTAGTTTGCCATCGTCATGTGATATTCGTTTCATGCCTGCTCTTGTATAATAGAAGCCTTACATTAATCATCATTATTTTGGTTTTGCCACGATCGTAGCTTTCGTATTTTAGTCTGCAGATATATAGTCATCTAATGTTCAAACTGCAACCTACAGGGAACATTACGCTATAACCATACCTGGGCATTGTGGGCAAGCGTGTAAAAAAGCTGTGCAATGTGTGCATGCTTGTTAATAAATGTATGTATGTATGTATGTATGTATGTATATATGTATGTATGTATGTATGTATGTATGTATGTATGTATGTATGTATGTATGTATGTATGTATGTATGTATGTATGTATGTATGTATGTATGTATGTATTGTATGTATGTATGTATGTATGTATGTATGTATGTATGTATGTACATGTATGTATGTATGTATGTATGTATGTATGTATGTATGTATGTATGTATGTATGTATGTATGTATGTATGTATGTATGTATGTATGTATGTATGTATGTATGTATGTATGTATGTATGTATGTATGTATGTATTTATGTATTGTATGTATGTATGTATTGTGCGTATGAATGTAAAACTATGTATGTATGTATGTATGTATGTATGTACGTACGTACGTACGTACGTATGTATGTATGCATGCATGCATCTATTAATAGTAATAATTTTGTTTATTATTTTTATCATTATTATTCCAAATATTAATAAAATTATTATTGTTGTTATTATTATCATCATTATTATCATCATCATTATTATTATTTATTTATTATTATTATTATTATCAATATTATTATTATTATTGTTATAATTATCATCATCATTATTATTATTATTATGAGCATAATCGTTTGAATCATCATCATCATCATCATCATCATCATCATCATCATCATCATCATCATCATCATCATCATCATCATCATCATCATCATCATCATCATCATCATCATCATCATCATCATCATCATCATCATCATTATTATTATTATTCTGTGAGCGACACGAACAACGCAAAACAAAACTCAAATAGACAGTTGGCAAATTGAAACGTGAACGTGGAGGGCAGCAGCATTGGCTGACTGGTCGTCGTTGTGTTCTTGAATAAATATATCTGTAAAGATATGCGCTTCATAACTCACTTGAGATTGAAATAATGATCGAATAGGCAGCTGGACAAACGATAGATGGCAGCTCCATGCCCCCACTCTCCCTCTTTCTCTTTCTCTCTGTCTCTTTGTCTGTTTGTCTGTCTCTCTCTCTCTCTCTCTATGCGTGTCTGCCTGTCTGTCTGTTATCTGTTTGTGTATCTCTGTCTCTCTGTATGCCAAACTTTCTGTCTCTCTGACTGCTTCTACCTCTGTCTCTCTATCTCTCTCACTCCCTTTCCGTCTGATATCTCTCTCTTTATATTTCTTTCTCTGTGTCTCTGTCTGTCTGTCTGTCTGTCTCTCTTTCGATCTCTGGCTCTCTCAAAATCTGCAATTGAATCAGATACATCATAACCCAATTGTTCGCAAAATGCAATATGGCAGCTTTGTCGTGGTTGGGCTCACATACTGAAACAGTCTGCCAATATGCGACAAGTTCCCATTGCTTTTATGCAATGGAGCATTGCTTCTATGCCACAGTCATCATTCGTCATTCATTCATTCATTCTATGGACTTATATACTAATATATAGCGCTTTTCAATAAACCTAGTAAGAAGCGTCCCCCAGCCAAGCCAGACAAACTAAAAAAGACTTGAGAGATTTATGAAACAAAGTTCGATTGGTCAGATGTAATAAACACAGCTTTGAAGGAAGGTCATTCCAAATGGACGGCCGCACAATTGAAGTCTCAAGCTGTCTGCATAGCAGATGTTTAGACAGTAAGTTAGACACGAATGACGTGCGTAATGCGTATACAATATACATGTTACAACGCAGTGACGTGCAATGCAAAGTGCAATAACATGCAATGCAACACGGTGTGATATTTTGCAGTAAACTATAGCATATGTCAGTGTGAGCATTGTGGAAAAATAACTGGGGTTTGGACCATTGTCGCCTTGTAATTGGGGTGTAAAAACACTTTACTATAAAGCTCAAAGAAAGACTGGGAGGTTGAAACCCCTCAACCCCCGGCAATTCTTACCCTGGCATACGTGCGTTAGCCTATATATAGGTGCACGCAAACCAAAGTTCAGGCATATAATTATGTCTGGCTGTAGTAGGAATGAAGTTCAATGAACCGCACTGCATGCCTCGGAAGATGAAATGTACTATTACATGTACTTGTCCAGACGGCTCGAACTTTCACTAGGGCATCCCATAAAAGTTTCGCTGCAGAGGTCTGTTCATTATTCTGGAATAGGTTACCTAGCAACATCCGTAGAATGAACTTAGTGGTCTCTCTTGAAGTGGCACAATGCAAATTTACAATTACTCTTTTACGACCCTACATGTAGGCCTATATATATATATATATATGTGTGTGTGTGTGTATATATATATACATAAATGAGGTGCGGTGGCGCATGTAGTGGTGGCGTCGTTGCCTTGGAGCCGGAACGTTCGAGGTTCGAATCCACCTCACTGCGTAAGTACTTTAGACAAGTCCTTCACTCACAATTGCTCAGCGCTTCGGCGTGTAACCCCGATGCAGTGTCCGCTCTGCATTAGGGAGCGCCTCTGAGTAGCGAGAGAGATTGAAGGGGCGCTATAACAAGTGCACATGCAAACAAGCAATACCATATACAACAATACATATATATATATAATTTTATATATATTATATACATACATGTATACAACTCACTGCAACGCAACACGATGATGCAGACTGTATATATACTATAAAATCTGCCGATGTTTTTCTATGCAAAGGCTGCAGTTTGGTACTCAAAAGAAATGCCACGCCATCTGGCTCGCATTAAGTCACGCCCACGCACAAGAGGAGGCAAGAAGTCGGTTGTCTGAAGTGTTGCCTGGATGTCACTCCTCAGCACTTGAATCATTACACACTGATCCGTCTGCATGCACGTGCTTCTCTTCTCCAAAGACTGTTTGTGACTCTCAGACTTTATATTATAATTCTTATATAGTCTGCCTCTTTTATTATTTTATTCCTCTTTTATTATTTTATTCCTCTTTTATTATTTTATTTCTCTCATCGTCGGTTCTTCGTCATCGGGCGTCGCCGATGATCATCGGGACAAGCCCCCACTGACGAGCGTCCGCACGCACGTTAAACCAGGACAACAGACGACACGTCGTACTCAACGTATATTTCGGAGTCTTGCGTGGGACACTGGGATTATGACGTCATCAAGTGTGGATGTCGCAGGTGCTGACACCTGGTGATAAAATGATGCATGACAGACACGCTCCATTGTTCAGATCTTTTGTATATATGTCCCAGAGTAGAGAGGGCGGGAATGAGGGAGGAAGGGAGGGGTGCGTTTGCAGCATAGTTCGCACTCGCTGAACCCGGATGAAGCGGCAGTGGACAGGAGAAAGAAATCAACCGGAAGTCACAACAAACACGTGACTGACGCTGCAACAAACAGCTTCCGGTTAACTATGAGTTGGAACGCGGAACACGGAGTCCATTGTCAACTATGGCTGCATGGGTTGGATGCTGGGATCCACGTATTGTTTGTCCGAACGCGTGGGAGAGACAAACAGACAGATAGAGACAGTCAGATACATGTCTATATATATATATATATATATATAGAGAGAGAGAGAGAGAGAGAGAGAGAGAGAGAGACAGAGACAGAGACAGAGACAGAGACAGAGACAGAGAGAGAGACAGAGACAGACAGACAGACAGACACACAGATACAGTTAGAGAGACAGTGAGAGAGACAGTGAGAGAGACAGTGAGAGAGACAGTGAGAGAGACAGTGAGAGAGACAGTGAGAGAGACAGTGAGAGAGACAGTGAGAGAGACAGTGAGAGAGACAGTGAGAGAGACAGTGAGAGAGACAGTGAGAGAGACAGTGAGAGACAGAGGGAGAAACAGAGGGAGAGACAGTGAGAGAGATAGTGAGAGAGACAGAGGGAGAGACAGAGGAAGAGACAGAGGGAGAGGGTGTTCGGTGACTTTTCCAGTTGTCTGAGCAATATTTATGGATCTGTTGTCAATTGACTTTATTATTTATCTACACCGTCAGCGGCGCATCTCACGTGTATTAAGTGCCTGTTTGCACGCAAATAATAACAATAATAAATTATATACATGCATACATGCAAATGCATGTTCATGTGCATACATACATACACGTGTGTATATTTATATGCGTACATATTCACACACAGGACAGGTACATTATGTATGGATATACATTCGTACATGTATATCAGAACACATGCACGTATACAGCAGACTCGAACCCACTATCGTTAGGTATCAGATCGACAATGGCATTTAGGAAGAATCGGGTTATATTCAGTATTTAATTTAGTCTGCCTGCTTTTCTGTGGTGGAAAATTCACGTTTCGAGGGAGGGGGGGGTGGGCAAACGCCGTGTAGCGGACAGCAACTCGCCATCGGTGATTTTTTTAATCTGATGACCATTTTATTTCTTTATCCTATTAATTATAAATTATATATTTATTCTATTAGTTGATAAAACGTATACATCATGATTTTAATAACATGACACTTTCATCATGGGCGCCCGCAGAAAATTTTGCAGGAGGGGGCAAAATTTTTATGGTGGTCACGGTTACATTTTTCAGTGACAGGAGCATAATAAATACAGCACTGGAAATTAGAAACACGGGTATTTTTCAAAGAGGTTTCTTAATGCAAATTTTGCAGTTTCATTTTGTGTATTATTTTTGATATGAATAGTTTCCTAGTGCGAAAAAATTGGTTAAAAATCCTAAAGTAGGCCTAGATGTTAAAAAGTAGGTCCATGAAGGGTACTATATATATATATATATATATAATTATATATTTATTTCTATAGAGATTTCTAAACGTAAATTTATGACTTTAACTGTGTGTATCATTCGTATGATTAGTGTTTTAATGCGAAGAAATTTGTTAAAAACTCAAAAGTAGTAGTTAGAAAAATAAGTTTCACTTTTCCAGGGGGGGCAAGTGCCCCCCTTGCCCCTATGTGCGGGCGCCCATGACTTTCATCCTACAATACTGAAACCGTTCATGCTAAAATGCAGTAAAGTAGGTCTATTATACACTGTGTCCACGATAAAGTAGACCCCAAAATAAAGTGTCATAACTAAGTCAAAACGTTTAGGATTTGTCTGAAATTTTACAAAAAACAATAGTGGCCATATTTACATGAGATCCTAAAGCCGATTAGAATTATTCGCGAGTTTGCCAAATTTATGAGCGTTTGAAATGCAGCACCGAAAAATGCAATTTTCCAACATGCAAAAGCTGAAAGGAAGTGAAATTCAGCTATAAATTTTGTTTAAAATGTTCTTTTTGTTCACGACACACAGCCGTAGACATAAGCGCTACTGTTTGATGTCCGGTCGATGATCACCTGGTCAAACAGCTATCACTCTTCAATCAGACGCACCCTACGGTTATTGATGTTATGAATACGGGAACGAATGACGCGCTACTCTGGTACATGTACCCGGTCCGAGATCTGGACTGCTAGGCGTCCACAGCGGCGGATATGAAGCCGAGTGTCTTCCGGGACAGCTACTACACTAATACGTCTGCGGTCGGGTGTTCGTGAACAAAAATGACATTTTGACCACCATTTATAGCTGAATTTCGCTTCCTTTCAGCTTTTCCATGTTGGAAAGTTGCATTTTTCGGTGGTGCAACTCAAACGCTCATAAATTTGAAAAACTCCGGATTATTTCTAATCGGCTTTAGGATCTCGTTTAAATATGGTCACTGATGTCGTGTTTAAAATTTCAGACAAATCCTAAACGTTTTGACCGAGTTATGACACTCTTTGTTGTGGTCTACTTTATCGTGGACACAGTGTAGATGTAAAAAGCAGCCCCAAGAAGGTAGCGCTGAAAAACAACCTTTGAATTTTTCTTTATGGAAATATAGATTCTTGGGGGATGAGGAGGGAGAAACTTGGAGAAGCCTAGATTAAGCACTGGATTACATGGAGGACACAAGGACAGACTCGACCAGTGTTCTGCCGTAGGCCTACACGGCGAAAGACGAATCGAAAGACAACGTACGATCTCTTGGAAGTGCGTTTTGTAACCAGCAGGTGTCACCGATTTGCGTGATATCCACAGGAAACGGAACACTTAAGAACACTCTTTCTCGAAAAGCTTCACCGACATTTTTCTCAGCGATATATCCGCATTAGTTGGGATTTATCAGAAGAAGGGGAAAACGGTAAATCAATTGGACTTTCGTTTGCTGAATTCGCCGAAAAGATCTAACTGGTGCTGAGGTCCATTAATTAGACATTGGCGAAGAAGAGATTAAGCACGCATCCCTTGACAGATGCAAAGCACATCCGAGAAACTAAGACTCAGTCTTTTAAAGAGAAAAGAACCGGATATAACCATAGGTAAATATTATAAATAAATTATCCCAAAATGATTTTCTCAGGTGCCGAGACACGCGCCTCTTTAGCTCTACAGTCTTAGAACGGAGTCTCTGAGATGTCGTTCTGTATACCCATACATACGCACTTAGATACATGCATACATACATACATACTTACATACATACATACATACATACATACATACATACACACATGCATGCATACACACATACATACATACATACAATGTCATACATACACACATATACATACTAACATACTATTACATACATACATGCATGCATACATACATACATACATACATACATACATACATACATACATACATACATACATACATACATACATACATACATACATACATACATACATACATACATACATACATACATACATACATACATACATACATACATACATACATACATACATACATACACGCATACACGCATACACGCATACATAGTTTTATTACATACATGTGTACATACTCGGGCAGTCATTAACCCT
Source organism: Lumbricus rubellus (assembly GCA_945859605.1). NCBI lineage: Eukaryota > Metazoa > Annelida > Clitellata > Crassiclitellata > Lumbricidae > Lumbricus > Lumbricus rubellus. Next base: position 28,107,569 of record OX243818.1, read on the forward strand.
GATCAGAACTTAGCCTTTTTGTTTCTCTTGAATTCACACCGTGGGTTCACTGACCAGAGTTATGTCTGAGTTGTCTGAGATTCTCTGGCATACTCCACAATCCACATAATATACATCCAAAAACAAGTTTACATAAAGAAGTTTCACACACTCGCTTCCAACTCTCCTGACAGACATAACATGTTTTACGCTCCAGTTTGTTGATAAATGCAGTGGATAAGTTGATTCGGCGATAATGAGATCTCCGGCGAATGCCCTTCAAAATTGATGTTTATCGGAAATGACCAGCTGTCCGTTCGTCCGTTCGTCTGTACATCTGTCCGTCTGTCCAGTGTCCGATATAAACGGAACCGAAGACAATGCAAAAGCGATGAACATTGTTTGACATAATTTCCGGCGTGAACGTTGTTTACAAACACCTTTGAAAGAAAGATTGGCACGGAAAGAAGCAGACAAACAGACATACAGAGGGACGTACAGACAGACAGAGAGAGACAGACAGAGACGTACAGACAGACGGACAGACAGACAGAGAAACAGACAGGCAGGTAGACAGACACACAGACATAAAGACAGAGAGACAGACAGGCGTACAGACAGACATACAGACAGCCAGACAGACAAGCAGACAGACAGACAGGCAGGCAGACAGACAGACAGACAGACAGACAGACAGACAGGCAGGCAGACAGACGGACCAACAGACAGACAGCAGATATAAATTCTCGAAATGAATCTAATTTCCCCCCTCACTTTACTCGTCCTTCCATACCGTACAAGCAAGGCTGTACTCAGAACTTTTGAGGTGCGTACACGCTACCGCCGGTAACATTTTCCCGCGCGATAATTTTTTCCGTAAAAGTCGCCAATTTTTTTCGTCGGAAAACTGATGACCTTTTTTAGTCATTTGCTACGAATTTATCCGAATTACACCTAAATAGCTGCGTGTGCCTTAGTTACTATAGCGTATACCCGTGTACCCTGGTTTTTACAAGCGTTTATCCTGGTTTTCGGGGGTGAGTAGGCCCCTATATACGATGCCGTTTTTTCCCGGAGGTGAGTACACGCCGTATAAACGAGTAGCCTACAGCCCTGCTTACAAGGCTGTATACATTATTTTGTCTAACGCTATGTTAAATAACATCTCATCCTAATTCTTTACTACACCTCAACCAGCAAAACTGGACAACTTTTGATCGATCGCTAGAGTCCATTCTCCCGACGACCTCTAAATGATTCATCGATGGGGCTTAACCGAGAATTCTGTGTGCAGGAATCGGTTTCGAAGTGATCCCTTGCGTAATGGAGCTGCAACTCCTGGGAATGCTGAGAAGACATTCATCATGAGAGACGGTCTGTATGATGTATGACTAGGTGTAAGAATGCTGGGAGCCAATTGAGGGAAACTACGGTAAGGCACGGACGCGATCAGAATGAAAATCGGACCACTAGGCGGTGTGGGTACGGGGGGGGGTAACAATGATCTGCATGGCTCACAGGGAACAAAGACCA
>OX243818.1:28114080-28309080 GCA_945859605.1 Lumbricus rubellus
TATGGCGGCGATAGCTCTCTGTTCATACCTGTTCATCCCTCTGTTTCTGTCTCTGTATCTGTTTCTCTATGAAACCTCTTCCGTGTGAAAGTCGTCAGCCTCTACATGTATCTTCTCCTCTTTCTGTACATGTATGTACCTGCCTGCCTGCCTGCCTGTCTGACTGTCTGTCTGTCAATCTGTCTGTCTGTCTGTCTGTCAATCTGTCTGTCTGTCTGTCTGTCTGTCTGTCTTTCTGCCTGTCTGTTGCCTTCTTTTTATTCGCAAGCCTACGTACGTTTCCTTCTACCCACGCATGTCCTTTCTCATTATCCGTATTTCCTATTGTTTCCTTCCAATCTCTAAGTGACTTTTAATTACCGTTGCTGGTCCATTTACCTGGATGCCCTGCAGCGCTCTTTATCTCCCTCCCGTTGTTGCCCCCCCCTTCCGAGCTTTTACCTCCGGTCTTTTCAGGCGTTCATGGTGTGTTTAAAAGAGGCCATGTATCAGAAGCAGCGTGCAACTTTTGTCATTGTTGCTATTTATGTTGTTGTCCTTTGAGGCTCCGGTTTCGTAATTAGCTTCCTGAACATCATCTCGGTTGACGAACAGTTTAAAACACGAAGCCACAAACTGCATATTCATCCTGAGGCTAACCGCAGCTTCGCATCGCAAAAGCTTATTTTTGATCTTAAAAGAATGGTCTGAATGGCCTATAATATTACGATTATGTTCTGACATACAGTTCATGAAAGACACAAGCCAGTTAAGATAAACGTAAAAGTGTTGTGTGCAAATGTTGAACACTTGGATAAGATTGGACTGGGAGCGCCTCTGAGTGGACTTCTTGAAGGGGCGCTATGCTATATAAATCCTTGAAATGGATGAATGAATGAGTGAACGTTTGCAGGTAAAAGGCACCAAATGTCTGGTAGTATACTCGCGTCTAGAACACATTTATCTAAGTCTCAAATAATTTAGTAATGTGGCTTATCGCAGTTAGTAATCAGGTCAACCGGTCAGGTCTTTGACCAGAGTGATTGCTTCTCGGATAAAGTCAAAGGTTAAAGCTCTTAGGTTCCATTTCGTACTCGAAGGTCACTGCACAGCATGACTACTATAACACAATAATGCATAGCATGACTTAGGTTTACAGGTTACAAGACATAGCGTGACATAACAAAACATGGCATAACAAGATGTTATTGAAGTGCTGTAGCCTATAATATGGCAAGCAAATTTCAGTCCATAGCAACGGCCTCTGTTGTCATAGGCCCTGGTCAAATCTGGATTCATCACCGAAGTGCCGTTTCATTAGCGTAGCAAAGTGTCAACTCTTTTCAATTGAACCAGCTTCTCTCCGATGGTAATCAAAATGAAGTGCTATAATTTTACCTAGAATTGTTTTTTAAATCTCCAACCGTAGTCTGTCTCCCTGCCTCCTTGCACTGACCTTCTTATTACCGATCTCATTGTGGCTTCGCTAGAATTGATTGTGCGCCATCGGCCATGATACATGCGAGACGCGGTGACCTATCTATTGTTGCGTGCTGTGGCTGTACTCTAATGAACCCTTTCTGCTTCGACCTTGCTGCAGAGTGGACTCCGTGCAGTGAGTATATATCTATACGCTGTGAAAATTGCGTGAGAACATGCACGCTATCCACTGCATGTCATCTTCAAGTGTGATTCTTTTTTGTGATTGCTGGGGCGTTAACTGTAGGTTCAGGCCGGAAGTTGGCTAAATAAATTGTAGTGAGAATGTTGTTGGCATATGAATTACATGTAATCTCGTCTCGTTCCTAAGTAGGTCTAGTATTATAGGCCTAATAATAATAATACAGTTTTGAGGTTGAGACCTGGGCGGAGACCTAGAGGGGACAGACGGAAGGTCCCCCAATGGAGATGTTGAGGGGCGGCCCATGCATTTCGCCATTCCCCCCCCCCCCCAATCGTTGAGCGTCAGGAGTAAAAAAAGTCATCAATTTTTTGGCGGTGAAAATAGAACATTTTCTTGACTTTCGGCCAGATGACTAAAAAAGGTCATCTGGAAATTAGATTCATTTCGAGAATTTATATCTGTCCGTCTGTCTGTTGGTCCGTCTGTCTGCCTGCCTGTCTGTCTGTCTGCCTGTCTGCTTGTCTGTTTGTTTGTCTGTCTGGCTGTCTGTATGTCTGTCTCTGTCTGTCTGTTTCTGTCTGTCTGTCTGTATGTCTGTCTGTCTGTCTGTCTGTCTGTCTGTCTGTCTGTCTGTCTCTTTGTCTGCCTGTTTGTCTGTCTATCTGTCTGTCTGCCTGTCTGTCTCCTCCGAAGGAAAGGAGGAGGCCAGATGACTAAGAAAGGTCATCAACTTTTTTGGTGGTGAAAATAAAAAATGTTCTTGACTTTTTCGCCAGATGACTAAAAAAACAAAAAATGTCGTCAGAAATTTTTTCCGCAAAAGATGGAAACTTTTTTTGCGACACTCAACCATTCGTCAGTCAAAAATCTCACGTCTTCCTTCGGCCACTCGTTCCTTCTTCCAAGTCTCCGCCCAGGTTTCCGCCCATGGGTTGGCGCTATCTATATGTCTGTTCTAGTGTCATTCCGGTTAATTAATGCAGGTGCTATTAAATTATTCATGATGCTAATGACGACCATGTCTATTTTCTGCTCTATAGTTTTATTTCTGTTCATGCAATTGTTATTCATGTCATCATGGTGTTAATTGTAGTATTGTCTGTTTCTGCTCTTGTGCATAGCGCTGTTGTCCATGTTTTTGTTCTAGTGTCATTCACGTTCATGCAGGTGTTATTAAATTAATCTGGTGTTAATCGTGGTGTTGTCTATGTTTTTCTTATAGTGTCATTCACGTTCATCCAGGTTTTATTAAATTCATAATGATGTTAATCGCGGTGCTTTTTGTCCGTTTCTGTTCTAGTGTCATTCCTGTTCAGTGTCCATGCATGCAGGTGTTATTCTGGTGTTAATAACGGTCTTGTCTATGTTTCTGTGACTCTAGTGCCATTCCCGTTCATGCGAGTGTTATTGACTTAAATCTCGGTGGTGTTAATAACACCACGTTTATGCGCTGCTTCTAGAGTCATTCCTGTGCATGCCGGACCGGTGTTATTAAATTCATCATTGTGTTAATCGCGGTTTTGTCTGTTTCTGTTCTAATGTCATTCCTATTCATTCAGGTGTTATTTTCATAATGGTGTTATTCCCAGTCTAGTCTATGTTTCTGTGTTTCTAGTGTCATTCCTGTGCATGCATGTGTTATTAAATTCATCATGGTGTTAATAGCGGTGTTGTCTATATTTCTCTTCTAGAGTCATTCCCGTACACGCCACCGACCTTCCCCAATCCCCAGTCGTCGGCTGCTACTTCCACTACAAACCTTTCATCGTTGAGCACATCAATCTCTACTTCAACGTCTACTTCTGGTTCCGCGTCATCTTCATCCACGTCATCCCCTGCGTCACTCTCGTACTCCTCAACGCCGTGCTCGTCAACACCATGCGCGCCGCGCATGCGCGCCGGAAGCAGCTGCTCCAGCAGAGCCGGAAGTCGGAGTGCCGCCGCCTGGCGGAGAGCAACCTAACGACGAAGATGCTCGTTGTTGTCGTCTGTGTTTTCTTGCTCGTCGAAGTTCCTCTGGCCGTTCACCTCGTTTTGTTTATCACGGAGAACACGTTCGGGGTGAAGTTGGTGAGTCAGGAGACGCAGACGACAGCATCGCTGTTCATCAATCTGTTCACCATTCTCAGCTACCCGATCAACTTCTTCATTTACTGCGGAATGAGCGACAAGTTCCGGTCGACGTTTCGGTTGATCGTCTGCTGCAAGCGGAAACCGGAAATGGTGTCGCACGAAATGAAGACCATATGAGTGGAGTGTCCGTGGATATGGATGGCTTCGTAGAGAAATCTAATTGTTATTATTAGTCGTTGTTTTTAAGATGACGATTTGTCACAACGAAGGTGGTGGTTATAAGCGCGGGCGCCCTCCTCTGTTATCTAGAATTGAGACTGGCATCATCATCTGACTGTGGCGGTGATGGAGTTCAGTCTTATATCGGTTTCGTGGCAACAGTTTGAGGCAGGCTGACGGTGTCTAAATAAATAGAGATTACAGCGACAGAAATGCATGTTACTACTGTAACAGTAACTGATATCAGAGGACACGTTGACTGACTGGAGTAGCTATGATGTTCTAGAAGATACACCAGTGGACAGTGGATATCTTGGAAATTGCACCTATTTATTGCACGTAATAAAAAAACTGACTGTGTCTCATAAAAATAACACGAGAGACCCTTGTTAAAATGGAATTATGATGTCTAAGAGATGACACCTGCAGAGAAGAATGGTTAATTGTTATTATGGATCATGCCAAAGCGCCCATCAGAGTGCTATGTTGACTTGCAGAAGATTACATAAGTGACACATAATCAGAAATTTTCCCTGAAATACAGAGACGCCGTGGTATCTTATTGCACTTGAGACATATTCTTCTCATGTCTTCATTACGAACTTATAATATAAACTGGTCCGTGACTTGAACTAAGTCAATTATTTTATTTTGACGAGAGCCAACGTTGAGGCTGTTAATTAATTATAGATTCTGCCGTACTATAGTGTTACGTTTGTTCGACTAATTATTTCGTCTGAGACTGTATTTAATTAAAGCAACCTGAGCACATAATAGCTAGACTTGTATCCACTGTCCCGTGTCAAATAGATTTAACTAGAATAGAATTAAATGGAATAGAATTAAATAGAACAGAATATAATGGAATGGAAAATAATGGAATGGAATAGAATAGAATAGAATGGAATAGAATAGCAAATAATATATTGAAATATAATAGAATGAAATGAAATAGATTTAAATGGAACAGAATGGAATAGAAAATAATGAAACGGAATAGAATAGAATGAAACGGAATAGAATAGAATGGAATAGAATGGAATAAAATGTAATTTAATGGAATGGAATAGAAGAGCATAGAATAGATTGAAATAGAATAGAATAAAATGGAATAGAATAGAATTAAATAGAATAGAATGGAAAATAATGGGATGGAATAGAATAGAATTAAATATAATTGAATTGCTTGAAATAGAATTAAATAGAAATATATGGAATAGAATAGAGCTAAGTAGAATGGAATAAAATGGAATAGAATGGAAGAGAATAGAGTGGATATAGCATAGAAGGAAATAGGATAGAATAGAATGGAGCAGAATATTTCACTGGTCGTTATGGACAGTTGGACACAGACCACCGCGACGTACAACGCGATGCAAATCAGTTTTTAAGAGTAGATTCTAAACCCGATGAAGTCCACACAGAAACTTTCTGACTGTTTACTACCCGATCGTGTGTTGATTATTTTCTCATAATAATTAATCGCCACGTTTCGTCTATGGACCGCTGACGGGATAGATAATTAATAATCCATTGTCGTTCCTGAACTCATTACCCTGATCTCCCTCGAAGTCTGTTGCTCTTTCTCCTGCCAGTCTATTGTTGTATGAATTGAACAGTTAATATATATTATCTCTTAACAACGGGAAAACCGAGTATGAAAAGATAATAGACCGGACGAATGTCTTTAAGCGAGTAGACACAGTCTTAAGATAATTTACGACCGGAGTTATTGTTGGCCTCGTATAATACTATACAGTCAATGAAGGTTTCCTTGCGTTCAATGTAATGGATGAATTTATTGACGACTTTGTTTTGCACGCTACGTATATATATATATATCCGATTCTTTGATGCCATGAGATGCAGTTGCCATGGTTATTATGACGTGAGTGATTGTAGGTTCATATTGCGGTAGGGTCGAAAGATAAGGTGCGATAAGATGGAGGCAAGATACAACGAGTCAATGCAAAAATAAATAAATATGCCTGAAGGAATATCATTCTAGAGAACATTAAATTTCTAGCAGTTGCGGCGTCAGACATTCATTGCAGATATTATTTTGTTTAAAGTGAGTGGGAACGCGTGGGAACGGCGTTTCCACTGCTCCAGAAATTCTATGCTTGCGTTCCCACTGCTCATGCATGGAACCCTGGGAACACAAGTATTCCAATACAACTCTTCTTCGGCATGCCCACTGCTATCCCAAACCGTTCTAGCCACAATGACAGTGTATGTAGCCTATGTGCACTTGTTATAGCGCCCCTTTAAGAGACATACTCAGCAGCGCTCCCGACTACAGCGCGGACACTGAATAGGAGTTTCATGCCGAAGCGCCCGTTCAACTGCGAGTGAAGGACTTGCCCAAGGTTCCTACGAGGCAGCTTGAAGTGGATTCGAACCTGCAACCCTCCTGCTGCAAGGCAAAGCAACACCCACCACACCGCCCCACCCGTTACCAGTGCAGGGTAACGATCTAGGGCCTATGCTAAAAATAAATACTGGGCAGGAAAAAATTCTGGCAGGGCAACGACCACGTCAAATGTTTTTTTGTCTTGTCACTTGTCACTTGGATTTGAGGTCAGACGGTAGTTTCTTGCAAACAATAAAGCGGATAGGAATCATCATCCTTTTGTTAGTTACTTTCTCAGCCTGAAGCTTTTGTTTTTGACTCCCCCGGCATTGCCCTCGTTGTCATTAAAACCATGGACGCTTCATCCTACGCGCTCCGATGAACACGACCACGGACCAGCAGCAACAACAATGGCAACAATGGAATTCATTTAATAATCGCAGGTCTCATGATCAAAACCATCAGGCTAATGACTTTCTGGCAACAGCCGCAGGTTATCGATACCCTTAATACACCGGCACGTGACGTTTTGGCGCCACCGTTTTTGGCGCCGCCGTTTTGGCACCACCGTTTTGGCGCCGGACTTTTTCCTGCTCAAGGTCCGTACACAGTAATCCAACTTCTGCATTGGCAAGAATCATTTTCATCAGTCGGGCTTCCATTGGAGTAACAATTATTTTTCATCATTCCAACTTCAATTTAATTTAAGTAACAATTATACATGTACATGTATATCATCAGCTGGCCTAGTTAGCTACTCCGGTACGCCAAGCATTAGTTTTATCAATCCAACTTCCATATAGATATACATTTATTTTCGTCAATAACTGCCCGGCGCCGAAACGGCGGCGCAAAGTCGTTCTGCTTCGTAATACTATTACACTTTAAAAGGTGATTGCCGTGAATTGGCCGCTTTGGGAGATTCTGTGCAGACGTGTAAGTTATGCAAGCATGTCAACTCTGTTGCTTTTATATCTTTCGATTAGGCCTAAGGCTTCCTAAGCCTCTTGAATCATTTGACTTCAATAAAATATCTCCATAACAGCCTATCTTGAAAACACGCTACCATGATCTGCCATATCTTACCACGTTTTATTGGTTACCTTACGCCGCAGATTCAATTTCGTAGGCTCTTGCTGATTGGGAGGCATATAACAATGCGAGACTATTAGCCAGTGGCCCAATTAACTGCTGCCAAATAATTATTGTCGAAATTAAATTCAGGGTGAAGTCTAGAAATAATTTTGGGGAGGGGCAGATAGTCCAAAAAAATTATCAGCAGTACGATTTCGCGTCTATAAAAAAAAGTGCAGAACTGGCATAACAAGCGCATAACAAACAAACAAACAAACAGAGAATGACGAAATGTTTCATGCGATTATAATCGCATAGAGCCTACATGTAGGCTATACTCTAGCTAACTGTAAGGTAGGCCTACATATCGCATTGCCAAATTACCTTTTCCCTGAAAACGGTAGGCTAAATACGAAGAGTCGAAGACCATTGCAAGATTTATTTCCCATTCCTCATATTTACTCTGCTCTTATGCAATTATAATTATACAATGGTTATTTTTATACCATTATTATTCTTATTGTTGTTACTATTGTCGATTAAAGCATTGTGCCAGGAAAAGTGTTTTTCGGGTGAAAATCGATTTCCAGTCGAGATATCATTATTATTCTTTCAATTTTCAATAACTTAAGGACTGGAGTTGAAAGCACTTCCGACAGATTCCATTACTGTCAACGGAAGTGCAGCCAATACGCATGCGCAGCGGAGGATGCAACCAGACACACACCGCCACCAGGCAATATTATTGTCTGCTGCACGGTGTTTGCTTCCAATCGTCGTTGAGTGAAAATGGTCACACCAACAAAAAGACTGCTGCGCGGGAAAAGCAAATTATTGATGCGATGAGAATGGATATGGGATGGTTGAAAGAAACAGTTTAATGCAGCAGCAAACGTGAACTTAACTTGACGAATGGAAAACGATCGCAGTGCGAATCGTTTTATTCTCACCATCGATGATAAATGGTCGGCGTTAGAAACTGATGATGATGATGATGATGATGATGATGATGATGATGATAATGATGATGATAATGACGATGATGATGATAATGACGATGATAATGATGATGATGACGACGACGGCGACGACGACGACGACGACGATGATGATGATGATGATAATCATGATCATGATGACGGCGACGACGACGATGATAAAGTCGACATAGCCTACATGTATATGGTCATGCATAATTATGCTGATTGGCTGAGTTTAATCAATTCTTTCTACGTGTACCGTCTCGATATCACTTATAAATAAGAAAATTTTAATTAGAAATTATGAAAGTCTCAGTATTAGACTTTTGCATCTTTTAATTTCGCTTGTTTATCGCTTATGCATCGCAGTTAATCATTTTTCTCATTTGGTTTTCTTTTCAGAAATTCATTTGACTTATTTGTTGATTATTACCATGATTATGATTGCATGCAATTAAATTGATGTTTATAATGACACGCGCGACCATTAACCAGCTGTGTGGTCAGGTCAATAATTACCTGCTACAATAATTATTAGCCAAATCTAATACCTGATTTACGCTTTATGCATTTTCTGTGTTTTCTTCTTTGGTTTTTACTAGTATCAGCTCCAAATGTATGCAATCATACATGCATAGTTGCAAACACATGATTGCATTCGATTTTGATTATTACCAAAACGATAATTGCATTCAATTAAGCTTAAATTGACATTTTTAAAGAAGCACACAGTTAATTACATAGTTTTCTATAGTAATAAAAGATATATCCTACATACTTATTTTGGCTATTTCCATCACGCCTATAATTATTAAGACTATAAAGACGCCAATGTTTTCCTTCAAATTACTTTCAGGTTAAGTCTAAACATCAGCCACACTGATGAGGATCAGAACCATAGATTTCTCCGATACCCGACTGAACAATTATAGACCACACAAAGCAAAGCAGGGTTGAATAAGACGGGGGACTTTGCGATGCGACCTTCAGAGCAGACACCGGTAAGCAGTGAAAAGAATGCCCAGCCCTTGGGTCTGAGACGCAGAGACACAGATCGAGTGGAACGGACAAAGACAGCAAGACACGCAGATAAGCACAAAATTGAGACCTGCTTTTAGCAACTGTATAATTATAGGTGTGACAAAAGCTGTTGAAACAGTGTGGAATTTCTACCTCAATGCACTTCTGTCTCAATAGCCAATGGTAGCCAGCGGCTATCGGCGTTAATGGTTGCATAATAAAGCTGATAAGCCTCCTCGCCCACCCTTTTTTCTTCAGCCATGGAACTGGCACCCCTGGCTTCATTTGAACGTTCTGAGAAACCGAAAAAAAGATCTGATTAAATAACGTTTTCGGGTCATGGACGCTCAAAGTGTTCATTAATATAATATCCGTCAGAAAGACAAAAGCGTCGGAATTTCCCGAAAGCTTCAATTTATTTTTTTAGACTTCATGCCTTGAAGCAGGCGTTCTTATGTTTCCTCCAATAGGCCCTAATCGCCTTTTGAATCTATACGGCATATTTTAACTCGATTATGATTAAATATAGGAATTAAAGAAAATAATAGCTGCAATTAAGCCTGCTGCTTCGCTGACTGCGGAAGATTGCACTTGACAAAATTTAATATGAGTGTAATTGAATTTCAAAATACGTGTAGGGCCTACTCTACATACATCTGAGCTTTTAAGAACACCTAACTTTAAAACATGCGCTTACTAACATTCTCAGCAAACACAATCCTGATGATAGATAGGCCTATCGAAATAATCTAGGCCTACATGTAAATGTAAAACACAGAAACACGACGCAAAAACGTCGCGCGCACATAAAAAAATTGAACCGAGACTCAGAAGTTTCAGGACATTGAGTAAATAAGGCGGAACTCTTATGACGAACTTATAATTCAAAGATATTGGCCAAAACCCGGACGGGTAACGTTTTTGGCCCACCTGGTAGATTACCATTGTCAAGTGCACAGCCTAATTATTGTAAAAGTCCTTTTAAAAGTCCTTATATGGTCGTTTGGCTTTCAGAATCTGCCCTATGGAAGGTTTAGCTAAGAAATTAGAACTTGAACTTGAGAACGTCAGAGGACACTCAAAAGCAATTTGAACGGTCTCCCTGATCCCAAACACGCTCTGCATCACGTGATGCATACAGTGGAATTTTCTGACTCTTTGCTGGTAAAACTATCTCTATGGAGATACTTAAAACGGAAGTTATGCTTGCTGGTAGCATCATCTGTGGAAGCATATCCCTTCTCATCATCATCTCCGTGAGCCGTTAATAATAATAATGGATAATAAAAATTGCGACAGTTTATATGGCGGTGTAACACGGCAATGTCGTTGCTGCAATGCAACTAACAAAACAGCTATTACACCTAGGATATAATTTTTTATACTACTGCTGCTGAATGCATTTTGCGATGATCAGAGTCTTGTGCTAACTGCTTAGCACGTTTTCTTGAAGAGGCGTTGTAGAAATATATGCGCCTTCCAAAATTGTAATCCATATTGTTCTCACAAGCGATTATCGATTAAGCTTATGCTTTCCATGTCCTGCGGAGCTTGTGTATGTCTGTCGTCAAACGTCGCTGCAGCATTCGCCCAAGAGTTCGCAGTTTAGAACAGAGGTGTGGCTATGGCCCTCCGTACCCTCCAATCGGAGGGGGCCCCGAATGTAAGGGGCACAAAATATTAAAGGTAGACCTATAACTAGGTGTGTGTGCGTCAGTCAAGCAAATGATTCAATTTTCACTTGTAGAACTATATATAGTTCCTTGCTTATTATTAACAAATTAGCCACAACAGCTTTTTTTTATAAAATTAAACGTCTAAGGCAAAAGCTGCGTTTCAACTTTCAATGCTTACTTGTCTGGCTCCATATTGAGTGTAACCAACAGAGGCCTATTATACTCAAGAAATACTCATATTATTCATCATATGTTCATTAATGCAGTTGCAAACATGTTTGTCATTGGTAGCCTATATTTAGAGCTGTCTCGACTGAAATAGATTAATAGAACATGTCTGATCACTATGGCTCGCGTGAAAAAAAGTGAAATAGTAAGAACATGTATAAATGATTCAACAACAGAGTTAAGGCTTGTTGTTTATAAACAGTTCTGAGAACATGACAGATTAGTGAAGAACATAGGCTACTTCAGAATTTAAAGAAGCTGATACATGACTCCAAACAGTTTAAGAACATTGATGCATGTACATGTACGTATGCATTGAAGCTATTTCTACATGCTTCACCGATGGGCCTCGTAAAACAAGTTTAACAAAAGGCTGATAATTTGCTTTTAAACAGATAGGCTAACTCTAATAGAATTCTGATTAAAGCAGAGACTAAAAGTTGCTTCAAGAATGGCTTAAGAACAAATTTTGGAAAGTATTTGGGAATTAGTTTCAAACAGTATAGGCCTACTTGGGTTAAAAGCACGTCATAAAATTATGTTAAAAACATATTAAATTTTGTTACAAGGTGTGTTATAATATGTTCTATTCAAATTAAATTCTAATCATATTAAATAGGCTCCTATATAGGCCTATTTATCATAGAATTTATTATTACCGATTGATGAGACTTACTACACAGTCATTAAAGTGCAGCTCAAAACAGATGAAAGGTACGAATTGCATTAGCACAGCAGACAGACAGACAGACAGAGATAGACAGACAGAGATAGACAGAGACAAAGGGAGTGAGTGTGTAAGTGAGTGATTGGGCGGGTGAATGTGGGTTTGGGTGGGTGAGTGAGTGAGCGAGTAAGTCATTCAGTGGTTGAGTGTTTGGGTAGATGAGTGAGTTTTGGGTATACGTGAGCGGGTGATTGATTCAGTGAGCGTGAGTAAGTGTGTGTGTGAGTGCGTGATTGAATGAGTGAGTGAATGAGTGAGTGAGTGAGTGAATGGGTGAGTGAGTGAACGAATGAGTGGGTGAGAAAACGAGTGAATACAGAGAAAAGAAAACATAGAGGTAACAACTGACGCGAAAGAATCGATGCAGGTCAGTGATTGAGAAGGGAAGAAGAGATCTCGAACGACGAGAAGAGAAGACGAAGAAAGAAATCTAGAAAAGGAGGAATCATCTTAAAGTCAACGATGTTGTTCTTGTGCTTCCTTTCTCTTTTCATCACATCGTCAACTCCTGAAACACAGAATGGAACATCACCTTTGAGAATATATTCAATCAAAATATTGCTGTCAGAGTATAGCAATGAAACTCATGCAACATGCATTCATAATTCATAAATAATTACACAATGTACTAATATCTCTTCTACTAACTAGCCTAGTTAGCTAAACCGGTAAGCCATAGAGCTCATCATCATCATCATCATCATCATCATCATCATCATCATCATCATCATCATCATCATCATCATCATCATCATCATCATCATCATCATCATCATCATCCTCCTCCTCCTCCTCCTCCTCCTCATCATCATCATCATCGTAGCAGCAGCAGTAGTAGTATTAGGAGTTGTGATAGTAGTGGTAACAGTAGCAGCAATAGGTAATAGTAGTAGCAGTAGCAGCAGCAGTAGCCGTAGCAGCAGCAGTAGCAGCAGCAGTAGCAGCAGCAGCAGCAGTAGCATGCAGTAGGCCTATGGCCATTGGTGTTGCCCTCCTCCTCCAATCAAGCTTGCGACTGGCACTGCCTGACACTAATGCCTGACACTAATGTCCGGACGTGCAGTGGCGGAGTTGGAAAGAGAGATTATGTACATATGTGTATCTGATATTGATATGCAAACATATATTTAAGCTGATAGATATACATATTTGTGTCATTATAGGGTATACTCAGGGGCGGATCCAGGGGGGCCAATCCGGCCATGCCCCCCATTTAAAACTGTCATGGGACGTGCCCCCCGATTCGGTTTGAAATTAGCAATACGAATAGGGGTGTCATGGCATATTCCCCCACCCTATTAAGAAAATTGCACATGAGACGTGGCCCCCCCCCTCACTTCGGTTTTCGGCTGGAAGACTAAAAAAGGTCATCAACTTTTTGACTTTTTGGCGGATGAAAACGTACTTTTTTCCAGAGCCAAAGATCGATGACTAAAAAAGGTCATAAACTTTTTCGGGGTGGGGATGAAAACGTACTTTCTCCCTCAGCCAAAAACCGATGACTAAAAAAATGACCATCAACTTTTTTGGCGACCAACGACGAATTGTTTCCTGTCCCAAGATCAAAGATTTTGCCCTCGCCCCCTTGGAACAGTTCTGGATCCGCCACTGGGTATACGTATGTATCATCAGCGCGTGTCAGTATCCACGTTGGCCGTGTATAATGGCGGTCCACTCTCTGTCATTTTATTTCGTCTAAAAGTAGAATATCTGCAGTCATCGTTTAATTGGGGCAATTTGCACGGCTCGCTGCTGCCGAGTCTTCGTGTCGAAACTATTTTGCGTTTCAACACGAATTCTCTGGTTGTCGTTTACCGCGAGTCAGACCTTTTCTGTGACTGGAAATTAGCCACCTTTGACGTCCCCGGATGTCAGTGGCCTGCTGATACTCAGCCACAAGGCCTCCACGAGAGATGACCCTTTCAGCATGCCAACAGTCCATATAAGACCCAAAATTATGTCCATATAGAATCAGTAAAAAGCCGCCATATAAGTCCAATGCCTAATGCCGATGGAAACACCAGCAGAGGACAGTATCACGACCTAACATGTAGAGCAGCAGACGAGAAAACGGAGGGAGGTTCAATGTATCACAATGAGACCATACATGCAGTCATCAGGCTGTCCTTCCAACGTCTCGCTGGCAATGATAAAAACGCTACTTCTATATAGATAATCATTCGCCGCACGCCGCCATTTTGTTGCTTTTCTCGGAATGGTCGCACTTAACTTCTAATTATTTCGACTGGCTGATCATCCGGGAACGCACGGCGGCCATCTTGCTGCATCGCAAGGAATTCTGCTGAGTCACGATTCACCTGAAATCCTATCGTGTGCTTTGGCTGTTATTATTATAATAGGCTATACGGCCTGAATAGTAACATATATAAAATTTGTATATCGCCTCTCGCAATAACACGCAGTTCTGAGGAACGCACACACACGTATACATACCAATGGATACCATGATACCAATATTCATACATACAATTATACATATATAATTGTAATGATTTACGTACATTAATATGTTCGTCCATTGTAAGTCTTTTTCTCAGCGCTTTCAAGGGTCATTAAAATCTGCCTTAAGAAGTCCATGAATACATTCATGCATGCATACATAGTATTACATACATACACACATACGTACGTACGTACGTACGTACGTGCGTGCGTGCGTGCGTACGTACGTACATACATACATACATACATATATACATACATACGTACATACAAAAATGCATACATACATACATACATACATACATACATACATATTACATACATACATACATACATACAAACATACATACATACATACATACATACATACATACATACATACATACATACATACATACATACATACATACATACATACATACATACATACATACATACATACATACATACATACATACATACATACATACATACATACATACATACATACATACATACATACATACATACATACATACATACATACATACATACATACATACATACATACATACATACATACATACATACATACATACATACATGTACAACGAACATATTTCTTCAATCCATTTCTGATTTCATATATACTATTTGCATTATATATCGGAACTGTTCGTGACACCCAGTCCGTCTTTTCTCGGTAGATTATTATTCGCTAGACATTACACGTTTATCACCATGGTGTAACGTGCAGACTCTTATTATTTGAAGTTATAAATGACATTAATTTTTTATATAAGAGGCAATCATCATTTAACGGCAGCACTCTACTGAAAAATGGTTTTCCCGGCGCGACTGCAGTCCATAGATTGGAGGTGGCATATTAATGTTATACGTGTGTGCGGGTCGGTGGGTGGAGGGTCCGGGGGGTGTGTGGCTTACCATAATGGCGTTGACGATGTCGTTTTGATTGTTTCGAAGAGCGTTGACGGCTTTCGAGCGAGAGACTCCGGCCTGCGACATAACGAGTTCAATGTCCTTCGCCTCGATTCCACTCTCGTCGATCTATGCATGCAGAAAATAATGTATGCATAAAATAATGTATGCATAATGTAATGTGTGCAGAAAGTAATGTATGCATAAAATAATGCATGCATAAAAAAATAATGGACATCAATGCTTTTAGACAACGCACTGAGACACCTCAGATCTAGACGCAGTGTCTGTTAACAACAGACAATATTATTGTGGTTGCTATCTATATCTGCACATTTATTTATGCATGCTGCATATACGTTTGTATGTACGTATGTATGTATGTATGTATGTATGTATGTATGTATGTATGTATGTATGTATGTATGTATGTATGTATGTATGTATGTATGTATGTATGTATGTATACATGTATGTATGTATACATGTATACGTATGTATGTATGCATACATGCAAACATGTATGCATGCATGCATTTATATATTTATGTATAAGGTAGGCCTATGTACATGTATCTATCTATGGTTCCAGGAAATGAAAATATTTCTTTTTTCAGTATTCGATGCTATTTTAAAAAAAATTCCGTCACTGTGTTCGCTGAACATTGGTGCTGTGAAAAGTCATCAAGATAACGAAATTAATTAGTAGGCAGATAATGTTGGACAGTTGATATAGATGGGAAAGTCTCCACTGCCTGGCAAGCTGGCTCTAGCACTTATTATGGGAAGCGATATAACTAGGCCTATTATAAGCCTGTGCCGTCATTTTTTGGGTGAGTTTCTACAGCGACATGCAAAATAAATTGTTGAAAATAGTTCACACAGTCCAATTCGGTAGGAATTGCAATAATTGCAAATGCTGCAGAATGGGACTGCTTGAGTTGCTTTATTGTTTGTTGATTCAAGCTTTTATCTCTGCATGTGATTTGCAGTTGCAATTATAATCGAACATTTAAAAATAGTCGTCACTCAACGATTGAGAGCAGCGCTTCCGCCGCAACTCAACTCTATCTCCTCCAATAACAAATTAAAATGTGTTGCACGCATTTCCGAATCAGAGAAGCGAAAAGCGGGGAACTGATGCGGTAGTTCCTCCGGAAGATTGCTCCAACTAGAGGGTGAGGGAGGCACAAGCAAAGGTTGTTTGATGCTATATTAAACTTCAGATTGCTCGGCTACACAATGCCATCGTTACATTTCGATGAATTCTAATTAGTAATTATTAGAGAAGGGCTCAGGTGCTGATGTGCAGTTATAACGAGGCATTATTTTTTTGCCCCGAGGTATTTAGGATCCCTCAGGGACTTATCTCTTAACTACTGCTATAAAAACCAGTCCGGAATGGCCCTATTCGTTATTATTAGCCTATTTTTAACCGAAGTATCTATCAACCCTCAGGTTTCAGATATTAATAAGAAATTTAAACTATTTAAAAATTTAAAAATCTATTATTATTATTATTATTATTATTATTATTATTACTATTACTATTATTATAACATTTCATTTAACAGATGGGTCCGGAATTAGTCAGGCCTCGTCTTCAGGGTTTGAACAGAAATTATTATTATTATTATTATTATTATTATTATTATTATTATTATTATAATACGATTTTTGGCACTCGCTTTCTCTGTCTCTGTCTGTCTCTCTCTCTGCTTCTCGGTATGTCTCTCTGTCTGTCTTTCTCTTTCTCTCTGTCTCTTTCTGTCTCTGTCTGTGTCTCTCTCTTTCGTTCTTTCATTCATTCATTCATTCATTCATTCATTCATTCATTCATTCATTCATCCCTTCAATCATTCTCGCTGTCTCTGTAGGTGTTTCTCTCTGTCTGTCATCATTTCTCTCTTCATTACTTCTTTTCTTCAGGCCATCACTGTTTTTGTCTCATTTGATTATTTATTACATTCTATCTCCTTTTCTCTCCATAACTCTCTCCCTAGCTCTGTCGCCTTCTTGGCGATGTAATGACGTGAATAATGAATGGCTCGATTCCGGATTTTTTATGGCAGTCACGGTTTTATGGCGCTTATACACGACAAATGCTTTATCCGTATTTGACGCACCTTTGAGGATACGTTTATTTCATTTATTTTATTCGTGTATCGCACATAATATTGAGAGAGCAAGTCAGTACATGCGAGTCTGGGTGGATGGAAGAAAGCACCATTGCTAAAGGTTTCAAGCTCCTCAGGGTATGAACGCGACCGGCAAACGACAACTTGCATGGGAATATTTAAATGAAGACAAAATAGAGAGCTAGAGTTCGAATTGGATTTAGAGTTGGTGTTAGAGAGTCAGAATTGGAATTGAAACTAGAGGTATACAATGAGAATTTGAATCAAAACTGGAAGTATAGAGTTAGAATTGAAATTGGAGGTAGAATTATAGAGTCAGAACTAGAGTTATAGTTTGGAATAGAGATAGAGTCATATGGGATTAGATCGGATTAAAATTAGAGCTAGAGTTATGGAGTCAGAATCAGAATTAGAGCTAGTTTTCACTTAGCAATCCAGTTGGAGTTACAATTATATTTTTGGTTGAGGTTAAAGTCACAGTTACAGTTACAGTTAGAATTACAGAGTCACAATTGCCATTCGGTTCAAGTTGGAGTTACATTTGGAGTCACTTTAGGAGTTGCATTTGAAGTTTCAGTTACTGTTAAAGTTAGAAGAGCTTGAGTCACAGAGCCACAGCTCACAGGAACTATTTAGTTACAATGAGGGTTACCGTTGAAGCTACATGCACCGTTCAGTTACAGCTGTAGTTATAGTCACAGTTGCCGTTAGAGATAGAATCATTTGTACATTTGTACTTGCAGTCACATTTGCAATTAGAGTTAGAGTTAGAGTTGCAGCTACCATTATTTTAGTTACAATTAGATTTGCAGTTGATGCTATAGTGGCAGTTACAGCTCGAGCTGCAGTTACCATTTAGTTATAGTTACAGTTTGAGTCAGAGTTGACTTCATCAAATCAGGACTTATTCATTTTTGCAAGGTCTATCCTGCTGTTAGTTGTACATGCATTGTAGGCCTATGTGAGGCGCCCTTTCTGTGTTAAGGCGCCGTAGAAATTGTCATTGTTATTATTACCGTTGCCATTTAGTTATATTCACAGTTTGAGTTAGAGTTGCGGCTACAGTTGGAGTTAGATTTAGAGTCGTGTTGTGTCATATATGTATGTATGGTTTTACCTCTTCCTCTCCCTCTGATTCCTCGTGCGTGGCCTGCGCTGGACTGATGGCTATCTCGCCCGGTATCTCGGCTGGTTCGGGGGCCTTGAACTTCTCAGCGGCTGCCATCTGAGCCTGCTGACTCAGGTCCTCGATCTGTTGAACAGCAAGACATTAAGACATCAATATTGGAGTAAGGACTGGTGCAGGTAATTTCAGTTTACCTCGCTAGGTGGATGGCTGTCTGGCCATCTAGCGAATGCATGGAGATCTGTGTCTAGACTAAATTAAGTGTTGGCGTAATTCACTGCCAAACTTCTGCGTGCTTTCTTCCTGATACATGCCACTGCTAAGATATGATAAGATAAGATGAGAAAAGATAAGATGGGAGGTAAAATAACATGGAATAGGTCTGGGTACTGCATGTAGGATGTAGGTAGAATTCTAAATACACAGATAGCCTACGATCATTTTTAGATCGTGTAAAAATATAATTAGCCTATCCTTACAGATTATATAAGCAATGAAAGATTTGATCAAACTTATTGATTAGATTAGCCCATATAAGATTATCATCAGACAACACTTAACAAGACTATATGTGAGATTAAGACTATGGTTGGACAATTAAAAGGCGCTGTCTTAGGCCTAAGTAATATAATGTGATGTAATTAGTCATTTCTGTAGCGCCGCTAACATCCATTGAGTAGCGCGCCCAGTGCTAAGAGGACTACGTGAAGTGACAAGAAAAGGAAATAGCAAAAGTAGACAAATTCAGATCGAGTGATACTATAAGCTTATCGCTGTTTAACGAATAACGACACGGTCACTTCAAAGACGATTAGTGTCGCCCTCCTCCTTTATTCATGCTTGGGACTGGCACTGGCAGATTGCAACTAGTGGCGAAGTTGACACTATAAGCTAAAGCGATCGTTTCCTATGATTATATAATCACCTTGGCCTCTCCGAAGATGACGTATGTATCTGAGGCTGGACTCTTGTAAACATCCGGTTGAATGATGACAAAGAGAATGTTCTTCGCCTTACGAATCGTCACACGTGACACTCCGATCACTTGTTTCAAACCTGTGACACATGTAAAGATACATTCACTCAATCACTGTGGGCCGAAGTAACGTAGCTCTCTCGATATAATAATTATAACCATAACCATAACCATAACCACAGTTTTTATTGCTCAAAGTGACAGTTGACAAAACATCTTTATTACATATAGTGTCTATAGAAACTAACAAAAAGCAAAAGGAGAGAACCCTTAAGGGACTACTGTCCCACTGACAGGGTTTCCCAAATACATGTGAAAGTAAACAGCAACAGGTTATACGAATAATGGAGTAATAAAGTTAAATTTTTATCTTAACTAGTTAACTAAACATCCTGGGGGAAACATCTAAAGGTGATGTTAAGTGTGCCAAATTAGAAAAGTCGTTGAAAATAAAAGAATAAGGGCAGATACATAGATTGAGATTTTGTAGTTTAATAGGAGACAGCGTAAAGTAAATGACATTTAAGTTTACGTTTAAAAATGGTGAAACAGAGGGAATTCCGAATAAACAAAGGCAAATTGTTCCAGGTCTTAGGACCAGCACTTTTAATTGAGAACATACGAGTATTTGTTCTAGTGATAATACGTCTATAATTACATGAGGATCTGAAGTTATAGGGAACTAAGTCAGAGGTTAGAGTAAAGAAATCCGCAAAGGCATGAGGCAAAAGATTATGCATATGTTTGAACATAAGTTCGGACGTTTGCATGACTCTTATCTGTTCAATGGTAAGTATTCTTAATTTAGATAATAGGAGATGTGAAGAAGACAGGCGGGAGAGCCCCATAATAATCTTTGCAGCTCTGTTTTGAAGTGAGGTATCTTGTAAGTCGAGAAGAGTAATTAGAAGCCCAGACAAGATTGCAATATGAAAGATAGGGATGAATAATAAGGTAATATAAGCTAAGTCTAATTCGAGGTGGAAGAAGATAAGAAATACGGGTCAAGATACCAACACTTTTAGCTATCTTTTTAGAGATGTTTTCAATATGAACCTTCCAAGTTAGAAATCGGTCCACATGGACACCCAGGAATTTAGTTGATATTACTTGGGGTATATTGAAGTTGTCCATAGAAATTGTTAAATTTATGTCAGGAATTGATTTACGATGAGAGCAAAATAAGATATAGTTAGTTTTCTTAAGATTCAAAGATAACTTATTAACACGAAACCAATCAACAACGTGTGAAAGCTCTCGATTCATCAACTGAAAAAGTGATTCATAAGATTTATTGGAGGCAAAAATGTTAGTATCATCAGCAAATAGAACAAAGCGCAGTGAAGGGGAGGCGTTAGGAAGGTCATTGATAAAAAGTAATTATCATAATCAGTGTGAGAAATGTCGAAAAATAACTGGGGCGGGGTTGAACTAGTATCACTTGGAATTGGGGTGTAAAAAACAGATTATTTACTATGGGGTTCTCTGAAAGACTGGGGGGTTGAAGTCCAACCCCACGCCAATTATCGCCCTGGTTATAATAAAAAATACAAAAAAATAGAGTATTGATATTGTCATTGAGTTTAGTAATGTCAGATTCTGCGGAATAAATTAGCCTACGGTCAAATAGGGGAGAACTGCCTATAATGGACAGTTACCTAAGTTAGACCACAACCGACGGACGCCCTTAGAAGCCCATAATCATTCTCAACTGTTGCATTCTTGAGCAAATATAATTTTTCGTTTCGTTGCAGTCAGTTTACAACTAAACATTTACTGAATTACGGTAAAAACTCTTTTTTGTAGTTCGTAACTAGGCGCATCATTTCATGATTCTTGGAAATTTTCAATACCGCATAGGGCCTACAGCAACATTGCTACCTATTTTTAAAGGAGAGGGTTGAGTTGTCAATTGTACCCAGCTTTGAGAGAGTGGCATAGTCACTGCCTCACTGGCACCTAGTTTGAAAGAGTTTTATGAAGCCATTGCTGCAGGTATACCTATTCTTGCGTCAGCGCTGAGAAGACATTGGTACTTGTTTTGATAGAGTGTTAAGAAGTTATTAGCACACATGTAGTTTGACGTAGAGTAGCGTTAAGAAGCAATCGGTATATAGGCTTACCTAACTTCGAGAGAGCCTTTCTGGCTTTCTTCTCACTTCGACTTTGCTTTGCCTTGCTTACGCCATCCTCTGACAGCTCATGACCCTGAGCCCCCTATAAAAAGTAAACAAATATAGATTATGTTAGATTAGAACAGATATGATAAGATTAATTGATAATAAATATTATTGAAATAATTTAGATCATATCTGACTAAACTAGACTAGACTAGCCGTGACAATAAATTAATAAAATCAGACCACGGTAAATCACATCAGATTATGGTAGATTATATAGATTAGACTAGATGAGACAAGTTTAGACGATGTGAGATTGGATCAGATGTGAAAAGATCAGTTCAGATCAAATGAGAATAGAAGATAACCTGGATCGGAGGATGTGGGTGTTCATGCGGAGTGGCTCCGTGTTCGTGCGTGTGATGTGCCGGATGATGTTCAGCCAGTTCTGGCATCGACTCCTCCTCATCAGTCTCCGTCCTCGAACCATCCTCTCTCCTTCCCTCTCTTCCCGCCTTTGCAGCGGTTGTTGCTGAGGCAGGAGGTGGCTTCTGGTCTTCCGCTGCTGCAACCTTGGCAGCAACAGCCGCAGCGTCCGGAGTCTATGAAGACAATACAATAGAATTAGACAATGACAACAATAGCCGCCATTTATTTGCTGGAGAGAAACTATGTGCTGGCTGAGGAGTTGCTGGTGGTTGCTTTTGCTGGAGTAGGACTGTGAGCTAGGGACTCGTTCATTAACTCTTTAATTAATTAGTTGATTGGACAAGGACTATTCTTAACTATTAATTGAAATCATGAATTCATTCATTCGTGCTTTCATGCATTCCCACATGCAACATGTGCCAATACATTCAATCGTTTATACATTCATCTATATTTTATGCATTCATTTATTCGTTCGCTAGCGCTTTAAATCAGTATTTTATATCATTCGTTAATTCGTTAATTAATTAAATCGTTTATTCATTACTTCATTAATTCACCAATTCATCAATTCTATAATTTGTTCTTTAACAAATAAATAAAATATTCATTTATTCGTCTATTCACAACTAACTCCAGTCATTTGCCCCACTCAGGTATTAAGTCGTCTTGTAAACTTAACGTGAACAGCTCGTGTGACTTGATCTACTAAAGTCAGTATCTTGAGTTACATCGACGGACTGTGAATAGCACTTACATCTGTTTTCTGAACTTTCTTCGCACCGCCTTCCGCGGTTGCAACAGACGGCTGAACAACCGTTTGCTTCTCTGCCTTAGTTGGTGGCACTTTCTGAGCACTTGGCGCTGGTTGTTGAGAAGGAGTTGGTGCTGGTTGCTGTACAGGAGGTTGTGCTGCTGGCTGTGCTGGAGTTGGCGCTGGCTGAGGAATCACTGGTGGTTGTTGTGCCGGAGTTGGTGCTGGAGTTGGAGCTGCAGTTGGTGCTGCAGTAGGTGCTGGAGTTGGTGCCGGAGTTGGTGCCGGCAGCTGTGCCGGAGTTGGTGCCGTAGTAGGTGCCGGCAGCTGAGCTGGAGTAGGTGCTGGAGTTGGTGCCGAAGTTGGTGCCGGCAGCTGTGCAGCAATTGGTGCCGGAGTTGGTGCCGGCAGCTGTGCAGCAATTGGTGCCGGAGTTGGTGCCAGCAGCTGTGCAGCAATTGGTGCCGGAGTTGGTGCCGGCAGCTGAGCTGGAGTAGGTGCCGTAGTAGGTGCCGGCAGCTGAGCTGGAGTAGGTGCTGGAGTTGGTGCCGAAGTTGGTGCCGGCAGCTGTGCAGCAATTGGTGCCGGAGTTGGTGCCGGCAGCTGTGCCGGAGTTGGTGCCGGAGTTGGTGCCGGAAGCTGTGCAGCAATTGGTGCCGGAGTTGGTGCCGGAGTTGGTGCTGCAGTTGGTGCCGGGGTTGGTGCCGGCAGCTGTGCAGCAATTGGTGCCGGAGTTGGTGCCGGAAGCTGTGCAGCAATTGGTGCCGGAGTTGGTGCCGGAGTTGGTGCCGGAGTTGGTGCTGCAGTTGGTGCCGGGGTTGGTGCCGGCAGCTGTGCAGCAATTGGTGCCGGAGTTGGTGCCGGAAGCTGTGCAGCAATTGGTGCCGGAGTTGGTGCCGGAAGCTGTGCAGCAATTGGTGCCGGAGTTGGTGCCGGCAGCTGTGCCGGAGTTGGTGCTGGAGTTGGTGCCGGCAGCTGTGCAGCAATTGGTGCCGGAGTTGGTGCCGGAAGCTGTGCAGCAATTGGTGCCGGAGTTGGTGCCGGCTGTTGTGCCGGAGTTGGTGCTGGAGTTGGTGCCGGCAGTTGTGCTGCAATTGGTGCTGGAGTTGGTGCCACAGTTGGTGCTGCAGTTGGTGCTGGCAGCTGTGCAGGAGTTGGTGCTGGAGTTGGAGCCTGAGTTGGTGCTGGAGTTGGTGCCGGCAGTTGTGCAGCAATTGGTGCTGGAGTTGGTGCCGGCAGTTGTGCAGCAATTGGTGCTGGAGTTGGTGCCGGCAGTTGTGCAGCAATTGGTGCTGGAGTTGGAGCCGGAGTTGGTGCTGGAGTTGGTGCCGGCAGTTGTGCAGCAATTGGTGCTGAAGCTGGCGCTGCAGTTGGTGCCGGCTGTTGTGCTGCAATTGGTACGGAGTTGGACGCTTGAGTTGTGGGTGCTGTTGTCTGCGTTGGTTGCTTCTGTGCCGGTAGCTGTTCCGGTGTACGTGCTGGCTGAGGAGAAGGTTGCTTGGCAGCAGCTTCTGTTGGTTGCTGTGTTGTAGCGGCAGCTGCACTCAGTTGTCCCGATGCAACAGGTGGTTGGATTGGTGCCACTGATGCTGAAGCTGATGCATTAGCAGCAGATGCTGCAACAGCTTTTCCCTGAGATAGATTCTGATTCTGAGTTGTCGCTTGTTGCACTGCTGGTTGTCCCGCTGCTGTTGACTGCTGAGCTAAGGCAGGTTGCTGAACTGGTCTTGGTTGCTGAGCAGGTTGTCCAGCTGATACTGGTTGTTGAGTTGGTTGTCCGGTTGGCTTAGGTTGTTGTGTTGGTGCTAGTTGTCCAGGATGTTGCCCAGACGGTCTTGCTTGTTGTGGCTGTTGTGCAGCAGTTGTTGGCTGCTGAGCTGGTACTGGCTGACCAGCTGGTCTCTGTTGCTGGGCAGGTTGTCCAACTGTTCCTGGTTGTTGGGTTGGTACTTGTTGTCCAGGGTGTTGCCCAGACGGTCTTGTTTGCTGGGGTTGTTGCCCAGCTTGTGCTGGTTGTTGAGCTGGTACTGGCTGTCCAGTCGGTCTTGTTTGCCAAGGCTGTTGCCCAGCTTGTGCTAGTTGTTGAGTTGGTACAGGTTGCACTGCTGGTCTTTGTTGCTGAGGTGGTACCTGTTGTCCAGGGTGTTGTCCAGTAGGTCTTGCTTGCTGAGGCTGTTGCCCAGCTTGTGCTAGTTGCTGAGTTGGTACAGGTTGCACTGCTGGTCTTTGTTGCTGAGGTGGTACCTGTTGTCCAGGGTGTTGTCCAGTAGGTCTTGCTTGCTGAGGCTGTTGCCCAGCGGGTATTTGTTGCTGAGGTGGTACTGGTTGTCCAGTCGGTCTTGTTTGCTGAGGCTGTTGCCCAGCTTGTGCTAGTTGCTGAGCTGGTACTGGCTGCACTGCTGGTCTTTGTTGCTGAGGTGGTACTGGTTGTCCAGGGTGTTGTCCAGTAGGTCTTGTTTGCTGAGGATGTTGTCCAGCTTGTGCCGGTTGCTGAGTTGGTACTGGTTGTCCAGGGTGTTGTCCTGTCGGTCTTGTTTGCTGAGGTTGTTGCCCAGCGGGTCTCTGTTGCTGGGGTGGTACTTGTTGTCCAGGGTGTTGTCCAGTCGGTCTTGCTTGCTGAGGTTGTTGCCCAGCTTGTGCCGGTTGCTGAGTTGGTACTGGTTGTCCAGGGTGTTGTCCAGTCGGTCTTGCTTGCTGAGGTTGTTGCCCAGCTTGGGCCGGTTGCTGAGTTGGTACTGGTTGTCCAGGATGTTGTCCAGTAGGTCTTGTTTGCTGAGGATGTTGTCCAGCTTGGGCCGGTTGCTGAGTTGGTACTGGTTGTCCAGGGTGTTGTCCAGTCGGTCTTGTTTGCTGAGGTTGTTGCCCGGCGGGTCTTTGTTGCTGGGGTGGTACTTGTTGTCCAGGATGTTGTCCTGTCGGTCTTGCTTGCTGAGGCTGTTGCCCAGCGGGTCTTTGTTGCTGGGGTGGTACTTGTTGTCCAGGATGTTGTCCTGTCGGTCTTGCTTGCTGAGGCTGTTGCCCAGCTTGTGCCGGTTGCTGAGCTGGTTGTTCAGCGGGTCGTTGTGTTGCGTTTGTTGCACTGGCTGAACCCTTTGCATTAGCAGCTGAGGCTGAATTCGTCGGTTGCTCCATTTCTAAATTAAAACATTGCATTAAATTCAAAATTAATTTTTGCGATTTTAGATTAACTATTAATTTTCTTTTCAATATCAGTCAGTTGCCATTGAGTTGGGCATTTTTAATTTATTTATTTATTTATTCATTCATTCAGAGCATTTGAGACTTGTAGAACCCAGCCGGATGGACCACAAGTAGGCCTAGAGAGCGAAGCGTAACCGGGAGGTTGTTCCAGAAACTGCCTGGTATAAGCTAAGAGACAAATGTAAGTATGGGTGTATGCATGCATGTATGCACATGTATTTATGTATGCATGTATTATTGTATGTACGACTATTATGTATGCTTGTTCGTCTGGTTTTAGTTGCGACCTATAATTATTGTTAGTGTTGAGGTATTTCATCATCGACCTGCGGATCATTTTATTCATGCAAGTTAAAGCGAACGGGGGCATTCCCTCTTGTCCTTTCGTCCTTGAATTATTTCGTTTTATTCAACGATTTCAAAAGTCTGGTTTCGTCATGGACTCTGCTGAAAATTCCAGATTTAGCCTACCATTGCGACGTTGGCCTGCAGCCATAGGAATATTATTTACGGGTTAGTCTACTTTCTTCAATGGTCACTATTTTTAGACATCAATTATTATTTGTCGTTGCACTAAATTGAAATTGACGAACTGAAGGAAATAAAGAATTAATCACTGTGGTGTAGGCCTATATGCAGCCAGGTGATAATGTGGGTCAGTGTAAGAATTGTAGAAAAATTACTGAATGGTTACACTATTATCCACGTGGTCTGGGGCGTGTAAGGGAGACTGTAGGCTACTACGGTCCCTATGACTGAGGGGAGGGGTGAATCCCCTCAACACCCTCAGCATAATTCTCATCATGTGTGGGGTCACATTGGTATCACGATATATCGCAATGTCAGAACTCAGAACTCACTTATATCAGGTTCTGTGCTGTTTTCGCGGTTCGATCGTCCCACGCAGTTTTTACATGCAAATTTGTAGAACCGGCGCCAAGGTTTCATACTACGGACAGACGAGACTTTTTCCTTTTGTCTTTACCGATTCACTCCAAATGTCCTTCTCTAGATCCTCCCGTGATGATACCCTCCACTGTGATGACTCTCTGCACGTTTATGGCGCAAACAATGGCCGAGCAAAATACTTTAAAATAGATCGTTAAAATACTTCTTGCCTATAATACGCCTGCCGCTTACTATCTTGGCCACGTGTTCCAGATGTAACCTTGCCGGTACGTGCTCCCTAGTTCAACTTTCTTTCACTGGGCCACACGTCCGACGATGCAGCCTGCTGGCCAGGCAGGGGCTGTGCCGATGCTGAAGGGGAGAGGCGAGGCGCAAGCCGGTCCGTCTGCCTGCCTGCCTGCCTGCCTGCCTGCCTGCCTGCCTGCCTGCCTGCCTGCCTGCCTGCCTGCCTGCCTGCCTGCCTGCCTGCCTTACTTCCGTGCAGAGGGAAAGACTTGCCTGCAACTTCGGCTGCATTTATGGCTATTTCTGGAGCCCCGTAATCCGACTCGTGCTAGGAAGCTGATAATAATGGACTGGAGCGAGAGAGCCAGACAAAGAGAGCATCGGAAAGTAGCAGAGACATGGCCTACACATACAAATAGAGACAGAGAGAGACCGACAGATGCACAGACAGAGCGAGACCGACAGATGCACAGACAGAGAGAGAGAGAGAGACACCGACAGATACAGAGAAATGAAGAGAAACGGTGCATACAGAGCGAATCGCTGCACTGGCTGTGTACTCCTATACACGTGGTGCCGGCTACGCCAACGTGCACGCTGCCTTGAGACGAGAAGAAGATGATGCCCCGACGAGATTGCTTGTTTCTCATGCACCGGCCAGCAGTAGACCACGCTAAGCGTTTTCATCATCCCAAAGAAACTAAGCTGCAGTTTCAAACACTCCACTCCCTACTAACTACAGATGAACTCTTTAAAGCCGTTGAAGTCAACAAGACTGAAGAGATTGAATTTAAACTGCTCACCTTTGCAGTGATACAATCTTCGTCGTGCACGCAGAAAATAATCGTCAGCTAAGAAATCCTGGCTGTATAGTTGCCGCGGTGAAGTAACTGAAAGACGGACCGTGCTAGACTCTACTGTAGCCTGCGGAGCAACTTGTTCGCACAAAGACGTACGTAGACCTACGCACAGTGCCAAAATGGAGGAGTCTACAGGAAACCAGACGTCAAGGCAGACGAACGGAGAGGGACAAGCAACGTGACAGCCACGTGGGCGAAAGCTAGCCAGACGGAGACTGCAGGAGGAGGGCAGCGAAATGACTAGGAAGACTAAGGCGTGTGAAAAAGAAATAAAGCATGCATGGAAACTGAGTTACTGACATACAAAGCATAACCCAGACAGACACCACTGGAGGATGGAGGGATGGATTTGATAATGGCGGTTATGGGTTTGATGGGCATTTGCAGTTGGAACCCGGATCAGTGTAGGCCTATAGTGGATCAATATTATAAAGCCGAGTCTTATTTGTTGGTTTATAATACTGCATTTGAGATTCAGAGCAGGATGAGAAACTGGAAGAGCAAGATGAAGTAGAGGGGGAGGGGGAGGAGGAGGAGGAGGAGAAGCAGGAGCAGGAGGAGCAGGAACAGAAGGAGGTGGTGAAGGAACAAAAGAAGAATGAAGAAGACGAGAGGAGGAGCAGCAGGAGGAGAGGAAAGAGGAGGAGGAGGTGAAGGAGTAAAAGGAGGAGGAGCAGAAAGCGGCGAATTAGGAGGAATAGGATAAGGAAAAAGACGAGAGTGAAGACAGGTGTAGGTATATACCTTAACTTAAGCAAAGCATCGCTGATACGCGACTGATGGTGAAAGCTTTACCGGAACCTCACCAGATCCAGATTTAAACTCATAGCCTAATCTAAATTCCCTCACCTTTTAACGACCGGAGGTAAAGTAATTCCTCTGACCGATAAATTTTTTGTATGTAGGCCTATACATGCTATAGTATGTACGCATGCACATATTTATGTTGTTGCTGAATATTGTAAGGCAGTTTTTCGATTTGCTGTAGCCTAGCGGCTATTGAGGTATCTAACTGATTTAATATATTTGTTCTTAATGACACTTAACATCAAGTAAGCCAGCGCAGAGAGCGCTTCTGATTAGTTTTTCTTGAAGAAGTGCTATATAAATTTTCGGAATCAATCAATCAATTTTTCATGTTATATTTCTTTAAAACGGAGCGGTAAACCCACGAATCGAACAGACTGGCATTCGATCATGACCAAGAATGTGGATCTTCCTGTGACTCGGGTTGGGTGCTTGGACCGCGTCTTGCGCTCTGCGGCACGCCTTGTCGCAAGTTGTCGGTCGCAGCCCAAAATTCGGCCATGTCACTGACTATATGCGGGATGTTTTGCACTGGCTTCCTTTCTCACAAAGGGTCACTTACCGAATATCTTCCTTGGTTTGGCGCTGTCTTGCGGGTGTGGCCCCTGTTTATTTGCAGGAGCTCTGTTGCTCCACCCTAAGTGTCCAGCGCCGTGGCTCTCTCCGCTCTTCTAAGCCGGCTGAGCTTCTTGTCCCCCGGTCACGCACTTCTATTGCGCAGCGCCGTGCCTTTTCTGTTGTTGGCCCTGCAACCTGGAATGGGCTCCCTGTGGAACTCCGTCTAATGCCTCGAGCCTTTGAGACTGCATTCCACTCTGCTCTTAAGACTGTTCTCTTTAGCCGTGGTTGGGTCGGGAGCGCTTCTGAGTAGTTATTCTTGAAGAGGCGCTATGTAAATATCTGAAATGAAATGAATGAAGAATAAACATAGGCCTATGAGATTATAAGAAACTTATTTCTCTTTCCGTTCTTAATTATTTTCACGACTGGCAAAGTTCGCTGTCTACAAACTTTCGTTTGCTTTAGTTTTTTTTAAATTACTCACTTATTTTAAAAAGACACATCTTTGACATTAAACGTGTAGCTAAAAATCAATTGCAATATTATTTTCTGAACAGAGAAAATGACAATAAGATTGTAATAATAATAGCTACTAAAAGCGAATCTGAGCCCATATTTTGGTTTCGATCATCGGCAACTAGCGAATCTGATAGCCTACATTAGTCGGTTTGTTTTATGCTTTGACTAAAGAGATTTACTATGAGCACATAAAATTGTTTAAATTGAATCAAAAATAGAGTGCCTATTGTTAAGCTTACCGGTAGGCCTATTTCTAAACGTACAAATAAAACTATTGTAACAGAAAATAATTAGGCTACGTAATCTATCTTGTCGAAATTGCCAATGTTGCTGCATATTATATTTTGAGATGTTCAGAGGCCACTTTTTGAGGCATGGCGGACCACTGTCGGTTGGGAACCACTGCTTTAGACAATCGCCAAAACCATAACCATAAGATAACCAGAGTAATTTAGACCACATAATATAATCAAAGAAACTTTAACTGATAGGCCCTATAGCATTAATTTTGAACGCAGATTTAGAGCAACTTTATGATAGTTTGAACACATAAACAAATTATACACTCTCGTGCCTAACGTTAGGCTATAGAGTATAGACTATAGTCACTTTGAATTGAAATCTGCCTTAATTCCATGTTGCCGGTATGGAAACTACATGTAGACATTCAATCAAAATGAAGAGGTAAACCAAAACCTGCAGCTGACGTGCTGAACACTGAACAGATAACTGCTTTCGATAATAATGAACAAGCATCGAAAATAAACACGAATCCCACATTCAGCTTGTAACATCTTGTCACGCTATTCACTATCTGTAATGAATGAGTTGGTTGCCGAATAAAAAAGTTATGCAAAGCTATGTACTATGTAGCTAATAATTATATAGAACCATGAACGCCATTTTGGTGTAAAATTAAAAGTATCGCTGAAACAAAGGAATTTTGATTTAATCCTGTTCCTTTTGTACCTGCTCAAAGAAAGTAACTCAAAAGGTGTATTTGAAAGAGGTCCTGAAACTGTCTCTGTTGTGGTGGATACTCACAGTACACTCAGACCACGGTTCCATCAATTATTTTGAGAATTTAAACATTTCACCACAGATTCCACATCTACAGTTCAGCACCAAAGGAAAGGAATTTTTGTCAAAGCTAGCTGCAGGATGACGTCAAAAAAGCAAATTTCCTCCAAATTTAACTCCTGTCCCTGCAGAACGGCATGCAGTTTATACAGGAATTTTTCTGCCCTGCCTTCAACACAGCTGTTTCCTTTTGTAGATCTACTGAGCACTTTACCCAAGTTATTTTCATGCCAACCTGGGGTCACACTAGAGACAATTTTTAACGTCTTTACTTCATTATATCCCATCAAATATATCACCTCTTAAGTCGCACTTATACCATAATGTGTTTTCATGTGTTTTTTGAGATAACTGCTGTCTGAAAATGCTCTAGAACATGACTGGCACACGTACATGTATGGCTTTGTTCCAGCGTGGGTTCGTGAATGCTGGCGAAGATGACCACGTTGTGAAAACATTTTGTCACATACCGTGCAAACGTACGGTTTTTCTTTGGTATGAATTCTCGAATGAATTTTCAGCTCACCTCTCTGTATAAATGTTTTATCGCATAAACTGCATTTCTGAGGTCTCTCACCAATGTGCACTCCATTGTGATATTTAAGACTCTTTGAATGTGCATATTCTTTGTGACATTTATTGCATTTATACGGCTTTTCTCCTGTGTGGCTTCGTGCATGGCATTTCAAATAGTTCTTTCCTGTGAATGCTTTATGACAAATATTGCAATTGAATGGCTTTTCTCCAGTATGGGATCTTGAATGCTCGTAAAGATGACTAAAGTCGAAGAATAATTTGTTACATAACACGCAAACGTATGACTTTTCTTCATTTTGCGTTCTTTTATGACGCTCCAAATAATCTTTCCGTAAAAATTCTTTGTCACATAAATCGCACTTATATGGTTTTTCCCCAGTGTGAATTTTTGCATGAAGATTTCGAGTAGACTTGATTGAAAATGCTTTGTCACATAAGTTGCACTTATATGGTTTTTCTCCAGTGTGAATTCTTGCATGAAGAGCAAGCTTAGACGTTTGTGAAAATGCTTTGTCGCATAAATGGCATTTAAAAGGTTTTTCTCCAGTGTGAATTCTTGTATGAAGATCCAGGATGGACTTTCGTGAAAATGATTTGTCACATAAATTGCATTTATATGGTTTTTCTCCAGTGTGAATTCTTGTATGACGATCCCGGATAGACGTTTGCGAAAATGCCTTGTCGCATAAATGGCATTGGTATGGTTTTTCCTTGGTGTGAATTCTTGTATGAAGATCCAGGCTAGACTTTCGTTTAAAATCTTTGTCACATAAATTGCATTTATACGGTTTTTCTCCAGTGTGAATTATTGTATGACGATTCCGGATAGACATCTGTGAAAATGCTTTGTCGCAAAAATTGCATTTGAATGGTTTTTCTTCATTGTGAAGTCTTGTATGAAGATACCAGTCAGACTGTTGTGAAAATAGTTTGTTACATAAATGGCATGCATGTAGATTTTCTCCAGTGTGAGTTCTAACATGGATTACCAGATTTCGATTTTCAGCAAATATTTTGTCACATAAGTCACACTTGAATTGCTTTTCTTTATTCAGGATTTTAGCCTGCATCTTTAGATCTTCGACATAAAACAAAATACTCCATGACTTAACTCTAGAATCTACACTCTATAGGTTACACCAGTGGTTCCCAACCTTTTTGGACTTTAGGACCACTTTCTCTAAGTTTGAGGATACGAGGGCCACTTTTTCTTGGTTGAAGGACATTAAGGGGCCACAAGGGTCAAATTTAATTAACTAAAAGCATATAAAATTGTTATAATTGGTTAAAAATAGAATGTTTGATATTATTTATAGACGTCAAAATAAAATAATTTGCAATATTTTGAAAATAATTGTGTTCTATCCTGTCCAAATTGTCACTTTTTCATATATTTTTGATAGTTCTTTTAGAGATGAGGGCCATGTTTGGAGGCTTGGCAGGCCACTTTTGGCCTGCGGGCCACGGGTTGGGAACCGTTGGGTTACACTTACATCAGTGGCAGTCTACAGATGGGGAATTAAAGCTCTGAAATTACAACTTTAACATAAGGACAATTGGAACATCTCATAAGAATGCGCATTGTTTCTGTCAACAGAATTAATAGTGTTTATTTTATATGAATAATGTCTAGGATATGTAAAACTTGCATCAATGGTATAATTATTGTCAGATGGAGACAGAATCAAACAAAACTCTGCTCTACAAGTGCAATGTACCAACCAACTCCAGTGCTACCATGCATCGCTGCAACTACTCCATTACCACAACTGCCACTACCAAAACTACAATCAATAGGCCTACAAGGAAAATGATGATGATGATGATGATGATGATGATGATGATGATGATGATGATGATTGATATCAATATACAATCATTCTAATTTAACACGCAATCTAAATGGCGGTGCAAAATGTTCCGAATGTGATGACCGAGCTAAAACTGACCCAATTCAAAGACAACAATTTACTCGAAATGAGTTAGCTGTCGAGGATAAACAATGTGCCCGCCCAAGTTTTGACAGAATAGCGCGCTCCCACATTACAGCTTTAATTAAAACATCAAAATAATGGACATAAGTTCAATTGGACCCTCTCATATGAATGATCATTGTTTCTGTTAATAGAATGAATAGGGTATTTTGATAAAAAAATAATATCATGAAAAGTTAAGATTGCGCCAATAATTTAATACGGTTCTGATTGTTTCCAAGCAGAAAATATATTTTTCTGATAAATTTCGGAGAAAGGACCACGCGGATATATGCTACGCGCGCAAAGAGGGTATTCTATCGCTTTAGAGTTCTAAATTATTGGAATGGCGCAGTATAGTTAATTTTCATCATTCCTACTTCGGTAAAACTGTATTTTAGCGTATTTTATTATCTCAAAATCGATATCATGTATTTTAGCGTATTTTATTATTTAGCGTATGTATTTACATATTTTGTTGATGCAATCGTTATAACGATTCATATTTCTTTTGAAAAGTATATTGAAAGCTGGATTGGTGGAAACGTCTTGGTGAAATAGAAGCTGAATTGATGAGAAAACACTTGAGAAATGGAAGGTGGATTAAGGTATCTAATGGCTGACATAGCAGCTGGATGGACAAAAATAACGCCCGAGATGTGGAAACGGAACTGATGAAACGATTGCCTGAGAAATAGAAGTTGGATTGATCAAAATTATTTCCCTTACAACTGGCGACAGGAGAGAATGGAGAAGAATTGTCCAAAGTGCAACCAACCCTCGTATCGAGGAAGGTTGAAGGACAGGACAGAACATTTCCCTTAAATAGAAGCGGGTTGCTGAACAGATACTTAATGAAATGAGAGCTTGGCTGATGACAAATAATTGTTATTTAAATAGAATCGGGATTGATGAAAAAAATTGTTGCTGCAACAGAAGCTGGATTTCCGACAGTTATACATGCTAAGGTAGAAGTCGGATTGATGAAAATACCTGAGGAAGTTCGAAAACGCACAAAAAAAATAAAATACGCTATTTATTTTGACCTAAGCGGTTTCGAATAAAATACGCTAAAATACAGTTTTACCCCTACTTCTACTTCGGCGTGAATTATTTACATAAATTCAGCGGCCATGTAAGCAAACTTCGTTTCACCAATACAGTCATCAATTTGAGCTCAAGTATTTTTTGCCAATTGAACGGTCATTTAATTAACAATAAAAATTATTATTATTATTCATCAACCCCGCTCCAATTCCAGCAAGAAACCTTTGGTAAACGTGTATTTTAGTATCCTAAATTATTTTCACGCTTATAATGATTCAAAATCGCATCAAATTATTCCTAACAGCGTATATTTGACCAACTCATCGAACCGCATACTTAAAATTTGTTAGGAGCAAGAATATTGACATAAAATGAGCTTTTAAAATGTCACATTTCCCATGCGAAATCGCCGTTCGAATCGCCAATGAACCACAACATATGACCGGAAGTTGGAGTACGCGCCCAAAACATCGACGTGTACGTCAAAACTTCGGTCATAAGTTCAAAATGATAAATGGAAGCTGGATGAAGGTATTTATAGATCTGAAGTAGAAGCCGGATTAATGAAAAAACGATTCAGTAATGGAAGCTGGATGATGGTATTTTTTATATCTGAAATAGAAGCTGGGTTGAGGAAAATAACGGGCGAGAAATAGAAGCTGGGTTAATGAAAATATTCTAGCTTAAATTGGAGCTGGATTGATGAAAAATAATTGTTATTGAAACAGAAGTTGGATTCATAAATCAACTGATGCAATTGAAAAAGCTGGACTTTTACTTACTTACTTATTTTTGCGTGCTGCCTTATTGCACACTTGCCGCCCGCAACTTCCGGAAAGGGTCATAAATTGAATAACAACTTCGATTGACGGTTTGTTATGACCAAATATTACAATTTTTCAATCGATTTCCTTGTTTTTAAAAAATTCCAAGTGTAATAATACATCAGATAGGCAATAGGACGTTGGCAGAAATATTTTAAGACTCTTTTTGTGCCATTATAAGCGTGAAAATAATTTAGGATACTAAAATACACGTTTACCAAACCTTTTATCGACCTCACTTTTATTCAAGTGAAAATTATCTTACTACCCAATCCAACTTCCATTAATCCTTACCACTCAAATAAAATTAATCGGCCCAGATTATTGTCCGGTGAGTGCGGACTCGTGAGGCAAGAATCTTAAAAACGGCGTCACACTCTTAAAAATGCGCAGAACTAGGCTAAGTTTAATTTCTCAATCATACCTCCACACAACACATAAAAAGTAACTTAAACAGAGTTTTAGTGGCAGAGGCGAATAAAACTCACTTCAGCCAGAAAAACGAAATATCTGACAAAATTTCGTTCCTCTGCCTAATAATTATTCAAAATGGCGTTCCAGAAAAGACTCTAAATAATCCAACGCTTTAAGTTCGATCAACTTCTGTCATTGGAAAACAGTCACGTTTTCAATTAATACCAAAGATAGCCTATTAGAGTCGTAGACTCTAATATCTTTGATAGTACGATCACATAGGCCTACCCTACAACAGTTAGCCTACTAAGTCCATAAATTAATTATTATAAAAGTTTAGACGTTTGAAAAATTACATTGTGGTTATTGCAACATTGAATATAAAATTAGGTTATGTTGGGTTTCGTTCAATTGTTTTCTCAAGCACTGTGTAGGCTACAGGAGTGATAATAGCCATACAGCGCGAACTCCCGGACCAACTGCGTGTTGCCCTAAGTAGGCTAGGCTTAGGCTACTGTAGACGAATTCCTATTACGAGAGTTCTCTTTTCCTGCACCAACCACTGTAGGACTTCTCTTAATCTTCATTTGTTCCGTGCAATTCTTGATGAATTTTCCCGGTTTAGGCCCTAGCCTAACTCAAAGTTTTTAGAACACCTTCTGGATACTAACCTTTGACTTCTGTGGTTAGGCCTATATGCCTAGCTCAGATAGGCCTACATGCCTATATGAAACTTTTTAGCCTACCACTCTATCTTTCAAACTGAGGTATATAGCTTAAATGGCTATTATTCGCCGTCGCTTTCTTGAGCGTAGTTTTCGTATCGAATGCTATGATACTTGATCACCTTCCTAGTTTCTAAAAGGGCCTAGAATTCCATCTTCAGATCTAATAGGCGAGAGCTTACAAACAACATCACAAAGCACCCTTCTAGCCGTAGCCTAATATGATTATGATGATGATGATGATGACGATGATGACGACGACGACGATGATGATGATGAGGATGATGACGACGACGATGATGATGATGATGATGATGATGATGATGATGATGATGATGATGATGATGATGATGATGATGATGATGATGATGATGATGATGATGATGATGATGCATGAGGTCTCTGTCTGAAGGCAGGTTCATTGACTTGATAGCCACCCTGGGATGAGATGAGCTAGGTAACTTCCTGTAACAGTTGCTTTCCTCAAAGACAATAATAATTATAATGTTTGACAGTGTGAGCAACTTGTCCAAGGTCTCTACGCAGTGGCTTGAGATAGATTCGAATCTACACTGTGTCCGGAAAAATTCCAAGGCTCTAATATATGAATGAAAAAACTATAGGCCTAGTAGACAATAATCAATTAGAAAATTTTAAAACCTTTTTGTTCCGTACATAATTACCAACAGAATTCTTTGTAATTTGGGGAGTAATGCAGGAGAAAGTATACAAGACAAAGGTCAGAAACATCGAAGAACTCCGCGAGCGAATTGTTAATGCTTGGGATGAACTTGCTCAACTGGGCGTCAATGCTGCTGTTAGTCAGTGGCGTGTAGGCCTACGTCTCGAAGCATGCGTGGAAGCCAATGGCGGACATTTCGAACATAAATTATAGTTCCATAATATTTCAGGATTAAACTGTTTCTGGAATTTTAAAAATCTATTAATGTTTACGAATTATTTTTATATTTACCGTAAAGCCTTGGAATTTTTCCGGACACAGTGTACAACCACTCGGTTGCAATTCACAGAACACACCGCTACAACACCGCGTTCCAAATAAAAATAACGTAGGCTTATTATAATGATGCGATGTGCGTATAAAAATTTATCTTTTATAAAGCCTTCAAAATATTCAAAAAATATAGGCCTTGCGGATTGCGAGGTCCTAGTTAATGCGATGAAATGAAATAAATAGCCCAAATCAAGCAAAAATTTAATCACAGCATTGTACTTACACAACTGGTAACCAACACAGGCCTATTACATTTTTGCTTAGGCTAAACCTTCATTAAGTAACCGAGCTAAACAAGAAAATTTTCTCAACTTAACAATGAAATTGTTTTATTCCCAGCAATCAAATCAACGAAACAATCGCATTTAAGTACAAAAGTTGTCATAATATACTTATAGATACAGTAGGCTAATAAGCATACCTTGCGAGTTTCTGAAAAGCCTCACGTTAATGGCGAGATAGGCTACATGTAGGCTACCGGTAAGCTTACATACTTGATATAAGTGCTGTAATTATGCCAAACAAATTTTGTTCTGAGGGCAACGGCTTCTGTTGTCATAAGCCCTCGTCAAATCTGGATCCTTCCATACATGTAGGCCTATAACTGTCCCTACCTCTGATCAGTCTGCAATGGTGGGATAGTGATGCATTGATACAAGGTAATCCTACCATGGCAGCTTATAAATATAGCCTAATAGTCATATGGCCGAACTTCGCTCGAAAAATTGGTATTCATAAAATTTTATGTATCCGACCTTTCTATGTATAGTGCCTTTTGTGACATTGATAATGGCGCTGTTAAATGACACAAGGAACACCCCAAGATCATCTATTATCCTCCACATGTGTTTCGACAATACACTGTGGAAATTTATAGGCATGGTGCCACACTTTTAGAAACATTGTCATGATAGGCTACATGCAGCGGGAGAAAGAGAATGGAAAAATCGGTGCTGCTGCAATTCTAGTGTGAGTCATTTTAAGTGCCTCCTGTCGCCACACAAAGACTGCGAAAATACGCCATGAATACGAGTGCAGTGAAGACTTAGTGAAGACCAAAAACGTCATGGTTTAAAACGGTCAATCTCGATGCCAGGCCAGAGGAGAGGAGGTGGCTCAAGCCATAAATGGAAGACAATCACGACAGTCCTTCCCTCAGCATGCATCACTGTTAAATCTAGCTAACAATGTTATACATGTATGTTCTACTGCTTCTTCACTCGCACCACAACAATTCCTTAATTCACGGTTACAAAATACGATAATAACCAACGAAGCCAACACACGACCTATAGCGTTCATGAGCCTAAGAAGAAATCCAATTATGAAGCGCTATTCTTCTATGACTGCTTCAACTGAACCGTTATGTCTAACGAACCGTAGAAAACCACTCACGTCAACGCGCAACCAACGAAATCTAAGAAATGCCATATTATTAAAACTCTCTCAAACTGCTATGCAAAATAAGACTTATTTTGCTAACTCCGACACCCAATAACCTTTTCTTCCGAGCTTCAGAGTCTCCGCAAAAGCGACCCGAATCTGGCAAAGATCTAATCATACATTAAGGCATGACACTCAAACGTTTCCCGATCCTCAAAACCTCGCCACATCAACGGTCAGAAATCATGGCGTCGAACCAGAAGGGATTCCGTAAATTCATCGAATGATGGAGTGTCATATCTTAGAGTTATAGGATCTTCTGCTCTTCTTGTTCTCACTTCCTGTATTCTCCTTTCTTCATCTTTAATTTCCGGTCTCCGTTGGTGCTGTGACCGTCTGGTTTTCCTCCTCCTCCACGAATTTCTTGTGCTTGACCTGCAGCAGATGTTTGAAGTATTCCTTGATCGGCTTCACCGTGTCTTTCTCGCGGACGAGGTCGGCCGCCTTCTCAGCGATCATCACCTGAGTGGCGTACGAGTTACCGGTCATCGCTGCTGGAATGATCGACGCATCGGCCACGCGAAGGTTCTTCAAACCACGTACTCTAACAAAACAAACAGAGCAAATGATATGGTGAAAACGCGTCTCACATAACAGTCGTTACTATGCAAAAAGTTTTCCATACCGACAATATAGCCTATTTTCGGCTTAAAGCGCCCCTGTACTCGCTTGTTTATGGTTGTCCAGCTCTGCACGTGCATGCTTAAAAGAATGCCTGCTGAAACCAATTTATTAAAGGGACGTAATGTAAATGCATGCCTACAAATACTACGCTAAAGACAGCTGATAGGCCCACCTCTAGCTGCCGCTCTCTATGGTATGGACTTTCACATTCAGTTCGCTCCACCTTTCTCTCTGGTAGTCGTTTCTAATCTTTTTTATCGTCTCAAATCCTGCCTTTTCTCTTGGGGTCGATGGCACTAGGAGCGCATCTGAAAGGTTTTCGCTGAGAGAAGCGCTTTATAAATGATCATATACAATACAATGCAATACAATAAATACAATACAACAAATACAATGCAATACAATACAATACACTGTACTATGCAATACACCATACAATACAATAAAATGCAATACAAATACAATACACAATACAATACAATATAATACAATGCAATACAATACAATACCTGAGTAAGGGATCTACGACCGCGGTTGGATCTCCAGCGGCTCCGATGCGACATGTTCCGACGAGTGAATTTCCCGGCAGGGTGATGTGGCGCAGGTGGCAGTGGATGTACTGCTCCGTGTAGTTGCCCAACTTCTGACATTGTGGCAGAAGTCGATTCGTCAGACGAAATTCCCAATCCTTCATCACCTGAGCGTTCACCAAACGACGAGCGAACTGGAAACCTGACAGACAATTATATTGTATTATTTCAGATCAAATCAAAAGATGTTAATTAAAAGGCAAAAGCCGTTGATGATCATTGTCAATGGAGAAAAACATTTATTACGTGTAAGTCGTGTATCATGCTTAGGAGAAGAGCAAGAAAACAAAAGCACAATTATATTATTATCGTAGATATAGGATTCTATCCCGATTGTGCTCTTAGGAGAGCCCGAGGGGGGGGGCAAATTTCACAATCAGATTCAAACGCGTGTCATATAGGACTTGCTCGAGGTCATCGAACAGCATCTTGTCTCAGAGGAGGAGACTCGAACCCGCATTAGTAGTGGATGATTACCTTGACCTAGTTACATTGACCTGATTATCCTGACTTAGTTGCCTTGACAAGTTATACTGACATAATTAGTTACCTTGAACTAGCTGCCTTGACCTATCTATCTTGACCTAGTTACCTTGACAAGTTGACCTAGTTACCATGTCGTAGTTACCTTGCCATAGTTACCTTGACCAAGTTGCCTTGGCCTTTGACCTGTTAGCTGATAACTCATAGGTCATTGAGTGCAAATTGGCCTTATAACTGCACAATCTCCACTACTGCACTATAACGCACTATAACGTGACCTTCCTCTGACCTTCGGCGAGTATCTTGACGTCGACATCTTCCGAAAGGTATCTGGGATCGATGAGTGGTTCGTCGTCTGGATTCGACGACTTCAATCGGATCGTTCCACGACTCTTCGGATGGAGAAGAACGGGATAGATGGAGAATCCGTCATGAGTCAGCGGATTACCGTGGATGGCGTCCCACACCTAACGATCATATACCATATGTCAAACTCACTCGCCTTGGAATTCTTGTTTGAATGAATGAATGAAGATAGTTTAATTTTTGACCAAAACATTTCAGGTAGGCCTAGGCCTAAACAAAAGGCAGTCAATCTACATTCTGCAGCAATGGGTAAACGCAAAAAAAACGAAGGTGGAGTACCCAGGGAGATGGATATAATGATTCACAACTGTAAAGACGGTTTAAATGGCTGAGAAGACTTGTAGATTTAGTCTACGACTAAATGTGCCGTAAACATTGCAACTTAACTAGGAACCCTCAATAGCCCACTCAAACCAGAGTTTCCTCGAAGAAGCTACGATTTATAAGAACAGTGATCCCGCAGTGTGCTAAAAAAACAGTCCACAAGACTCTGCAATTCTTGTGCAGAAGAATTTTTGCTGCGCCATACCTCCTTTTTTTATCTCCTAGACTTCTAGGGAAATGGTATTCCCAAGTCGTTTTTCCTTTACCTCTTCCTTGACGTTTAGTTGTCGGGCGATGTATGCTTCTGGGTTGGAGACGATGCTTAGCGCAAGCAGAGGATACTTGATGTGTGACGGTTGATGACGTAACCGGATGTTGGCTATCGACTCACGAAACCTCGGACTCGCTTTCATTCCTTTCAATGCGACCAAGACAACAATAACAACAACAATGACAACAACGGTTGTATAATGGACAACGTAACATAACAACGTGATATAATAATGTAATAATGTCCACATAGCATGAAAATTGAGAAATTCATCATGATATCGTGAAGTCTTTGTTATCTGACATCTCTGATACTGCCATATCCCCGAATCCAAGAAATTCTACAGATGCTTCAGTAAGTAAGGTAAGCAAAGATGTTGGTCCTTTTTAACATGTCTGTCTGTGTCTTTCTATGTGTATGCTTCTGTCTGTGTACATGTGTGTCTGTGTATCTGGCTACGTGCTTGTCCGTCTTTCCGTATATCGAGCAATCTGTCCATTCACAATTATATCCCACTCCTATC
Organism: Lumbricus rubellus; assembly: GCA_945859605.1. Taxonomy (NCBI): domain Eukaryota; kingdom Metazoa; phylum Annelida; class Clitellata; order Crassiclitellata; family Lumbricidae; genus Lumbricus; species Lumbricus rubellus. The sequence continues at coordinate 28,156,279 of OX243818.1, forward strand.
ATTGACAATAATAAAGCAGGTAGGTCCTACTTGCCTGTTCCGAATAGACTGTAAGACCACGATGGTCCAAAGTTTTCAGCTCTGGCGGCCGTAACAGACACCCCTGAATATGTAGTGTAGAATTCCACACCATCCCCAATCACGTGATCTTGAAGGTTGTCCCCCACTGGAAGGTCTGCAACCAGAGGTATCTAAAATGGAACGCGAAAATATCACTAGACGGTAGTTATCTACTACTAAGCTTATCTACTCTCATCTGTTGTATTTTAGTAGGTCTATGTCATGATCTATGACATCACATAATATGTATTCTATTTTATCGTATCAGTTATCTACTACTATGTATGCTCATATGTTGTATTTTAGTAGGTTTATGTCATCTATGACATCACATAATATGTATTCTATTTTATCGTATCAGTTATCTACTACTATGTATTCTCATATGTTGTATTTTAGTAGGTCTATGTCATCTATGACATCACATAATATGTATTCTATTTTATCGTATCAGTTATCTACTACTATGTATTCTCATATGTTGTATTTTAGTAGGTCTATGTCATCTATGACATCACATAATATGTATTCTATTTTATCGTATCAGTTATCTACTACTATGTATTCTCATATGTTGTATTTTAGTAGGTCTATGTCATCTATGACATCACATAATATGTATTCTATTTTATCGTATCAGTTATCTACTACTATGTATTCTCATAATAATTAATATGTTGTATTTTAGTAGGTCTATGTCATCTATGACATAACATAATATGTACTCTATTTTATCGTGTCTTTGATTTTTGAAGCGCCTTTAACAGTACAAATTACTCTGTCCATCAGCCCCGAATCCATCTCAAGTCGCCGCGTAGGGACCTTGGGCAAGTCCTTCACTCGTAATTGCTCAGCGCTTTGGCATAAAATTCCGACGCAGTGTCCGCGCTGCATTCGGGAGCGCCTCTGAGTAGAGAGAGCTTTAAGGGGCGCTATAACAAGTGCACATACAAACAAAGAAACAGCATGAACTACGTAGTTTATCTGTCTCACCTTGAGGTCCTGCAGATGTTTCCTGGGTCCAACTCCGGACAACAAGAGAAGTTTCGTTGTTCCGATGGTACCAGCAGATAGAATGATCTCGTTGTTGGCACGCACGACCTTCTCCTGGTCCTCGTGCTTGAAGGCCACTCCCACGGCCACCTTCCCCTCGAAGATTATCTACAACGAAAGAAAACACTGTGGCTCATGGTAATCCACTAATCGTGCGTTGTCTGATATCTTACCATACGATGCATTGCTCCATATCAGTGTTTTGATTATTCTTTCCACGAGATTGCTTTCCAGTACTAGGCTCATGAAAGCATCTTTCCTGTCGCCAACTCAATGTAACTCAACTCAATGTAAATCTGTATACTATATAGTTTTTGCTTATTCAAGAAAATTAGGCCTAAGTTGACGTATACCGTAACTTATCACATAAAGAGAAAAACTGACAAATGGACCAAACTACATGTATCTGCTTCTGCAAAATTCTACACTAGGATAAAGGGCTTTAACTGGCTTCGAGAGCTAACACTGCGAACAGTCCGCAAGAATAGGCAACTCCAGAGATTAAATTAAATTTAAAGTACCTGTAACAATATAAAATTATAATTCATCCGCGTGACGATTAAAGGTCTACAGTTTATTATGTTTTATGAACTCGAGGCATACAAGATTGAGTCTTTAATCGATTAACTAATTCCACTAATTAATTAATTATTCATTAGATTAACTGATTGATTCCCCAATTAACTGATTAAATTAATTTGACGAGATACTCAACCTTGTGAGCAGTTGCATGCGTCAGAATGTGAAGGTTCTTTGCGTTTCTTGATCGACGGAGGAAAGCCTTGTACGTGCTCCACCGTTCTCCGCCACGAATTGTCGCCTGAGTTGGCGCCCAACCTATCAAAATTTTAATATCACTGACTTCATTAGCATCATCGTCGTCTTTCTCGTAAGTACTAATTGCAACTGAGTGTGCCTAACTTAGGCAGTTCTACATGCAGGGCTGTTTTTAAGGAATTTTTTGAACTGCTCAGCTCTTTCTTTCCTTTCCCATCATCCATGGTAAATTACTCTAAATCGGAGGACAATGACAGAAGTGCTCTACAACTGCACAAATCCATTAGAAATGCCCATTAAATTTTTGTGTAAAACTGCACGTTAAAAAAGTTCTGTCTGCATGTACATGTATCTGGTATGAGATGGTTGTTAATTTACACCAATGTCAACAAGCATCCATGCTACATACACAGCCTCCTTGTGGTCTCTTCGTGTACCGAGAGGTCTTAGCTCTCCACCTCGTATCTTATGACATTAATTCGTTGCATTGAATTATATAGTGCCCTCAAAGAAGCCTACTCAGCAGCGCTCCCAGACCAGCAAGGGTAAAATAAAATAAGATCTAAGTGACTCATGAAACAAAGTTTGATTGGTCAGAGGTGATAAACGCAACTTTGAAGAGAGGTTATTCCTGATAAACGGTCCAACAACCATATCTATAGGCAATTTTAGAAGCGCTCCTCTATATTCAATAGCAAAGCGCAGGGACCAAGTTTACTCGCGAGCGCGTCATTGTTACAGGAGGGTTATCACGAATGAGACAATGGCCTTAGTACCGCTATGAAAATGTTGAGATTTCTAGAACGGTTTTGGGTTTACTTACCAAACTGATTGTGTCCGTTGAGGTCTCTTCTTTTGAGTCCGATTTCCTTGAAGCATAGATCCATGATCTTGTTGACAGTCGATGGTCCAGCATCAGCTACAGGCATCCTGCCTCCGAAGCCGTGAAATACTGAATCAACAAAATGGCCTAAATGTAAAGGTCTATGCTTCTCGTCGTTGGTCTAATTACGACCTGTGAGCCTCATCATACCTTGTGCATTAGACAGAGGTGATACAGAAGGTACTTAATAATAGTCTATTGTTTGCACTACTGTGTTATTTGTGGCATTGTATTACTGCATTAATTCGTTTATTCAATTTGTTTATTGAACCCAGTAAGCTTATGTAACTTAAAAAATCACAGTAACAAAACAGCAATTAAACAAATATAATTTTTTAATTAAAAGCCATAATGTCTGGGTACAGATGGCACAAATAAAGGGACGGGTCCCGCTGGATAGGGACCCATTGAACAAGTAAGTGACTGAGTGCTGTTATTGTATTATGGTTTCAATAACAGATAGCCTAACTTTACTCTCATTTAACAGACTCTTAAATAAAAGGTATCTTCTACGCCTCTACGGCATTCTTTTTCGCTTGCTCCCACTCTACGCACACAAGAACCTGGTGTGTATGCAATGTAATTATGTAATTATGTATGTATGTATACTATACATTCACGCATTTAGATATGCATATAATGTGTGTAATTGTGTATGTATACAGCCTGTATACATACATCCAAGCAGGTACGCATATGTACCTGTCTATAGTGTCTATGCATATACTAAAATACGTGCAGCAAAATGTATCTAACCACTTGTGTGCTTAGAACATAGTTTTTTAGCATTTCAAAGAAGCGTTGTCTACGGCACTATCGACAACTAATGGTGTTTATGTTATGATTAAGAAGAGGCAGTTCATCAATACAAACGAACACTGTTCTGCATAGCATCTCTCTCTTGTATACGTCACAGTTTCCCAAAATGTCTTCCGCTGAATCCTATTTAGGCTATAAGCTTCCGTCAAGTGAAGAGAATGGTTCCGCGAGGAATTTGGATAAAAATGTTGTATATAGATGCGTTGTTAACTTGTTAATTCATAAGATCAGACTCCGTAGTGAAGACAAATATTCCAGGAAGTTTAAAAGTAAAATGATTTCTAATCTGTAAATGATAATTCAGTTATTCATCTTTGCGTCAGTACAAAGACCTTAAACCTATTTTGATCTAACTCACCATTCCTACCTCCAACTTAATTGGCTCACTCACTCTGCCCGATGGCAATTCAGAGTTCTTATTTTGGTCTTTAAATCTCAATTTGGTCTAGCTCCGAACTGCCTTTGTGATCTTATGCTGCGCCCCTCATTGCCCTGATGACTCATGGGGTTATTTAGTGCAAATTAAGATAGAAGCCGCCCTTGTACAACTATTATAATCCTGTAGCGATGTTGAATTGGTCGCTTTCCTCACCCGTCCGAATGAATTCTCCGTTCCTCTGGTCTTCTGATTTGATGAAGTATGGCAGGACGTCCTTGTAGCCCCATCCCTGTGCACCGTTGCTCACCCATCCGTCGTAGTCATGGCGATTGCCTCTCATGTATTGCATGTAGTTAATGTTACTCGATCCTCCAAGACCACGACCGATCGCTAGCGGATTCACCTGCAATGCAACGAGATCACATTCAAAGATTTTCATCGATTGCAATGCTATGTGTAATGTGTCCTTTGAAATGCAAGGCGATCCCATTCAAACATTTTCATCGATTGCAATGCTATGCATTGTTATGTGTAATGTGTCCTTTGAAATGTAATCCGATTATATTCAACCATCTTCAACAATTGCAATGCTATGCAATGTTATGTGTAATGCAATTATATTCAACCATCTTCATCGACTGCAATGCAATGTAATGCTACGTGTAATGTGTTCTTTGAAATGTAATGCGATTATATTCAACCATCTCCGTCGATTGCAATGCAAAGTAATGTTATGTGTATTGTGCCATTTGAAATGTAATGCGATTAGGCTATATTCAACCATCTTCAACGATTGCAATGCTGTGCAATGCAAAGGGTGTAATGTGTCCTTTGAAATGTAATGCAATGATATGCAATGTGTCCTTTTACATGCAAATTGATGCAATGTTATGGCACGTAAAACGAGTCAGGTTTAGATTAACTTATTCACTATAGGGCGTTTAGATTATATTAGAATAAATCATGGATGATTAGAATTAATATGTCACACATCATGATTAGATTGGCCATGATCTGTTTACATCGTATAATGATTAGAGTAGTTTAGAATAGACTGGATGCGACCAGATCATAAACTGGTATATTAAATTTATATAGCGCCTTACTCCGTCTACGTGTCCTTTGCAGGCGTCTTTCTGTGGTACGGTGCGGTACTGCCAGTCGTACTCAGTACCTCGAACGCTGTCAGCGAAGATTGGGATGTTGATGTTCGGTTCGTTGGATGGATCTCCACCGGCTTCCAAGAGAAGGATCGTCTTATCCTCCTCCTCGGCCAACCGACTGGCAAAGACCGCTCCAGATGTACCACCTCCAACTGGTCAATCAAAACTGGGAAGTTAATGTATAGAATTGCAGTCTATAGAGAATAATGCTAGATGTAATTATTGTATAGCATTGTATTGTATAAATTTATGTAGCGTCTCTCACAGAATGACTATTTAGATGTGCTCTCAGCACGAAAAACTGTGAGGAAAAGAAATGCTTTAAAAAGTGAGATACAGATTAAGAAAACGAGTTATTAGTTTAGCCTTTTATGCGGGAGGAAGGCCAATCCAAATGGAGGGACCAACCACAGAAAACTACAGAAAACTCCCGATGCTGGGCAAGAGCAATCCTAGTCCTGGGAATAAAAAGATCAAGGCGATCAGCAGCACGCACTGAGCTAGATGAAGATGTACAGGGTGGGCCAACAAGCCCCCTAAGGTTTTTGCCAATATCGTGACCAGAAGTAAGAATTTCGAAATGAAATTATAAAGTCTTAAAGACAATTCATATTTACACATGATGGCCAGATTTCATCAAAATATTTCAAACAGAACAAAAGTTATACAACTTTTATGGAGGCGCCGATGCACGTTTTTTGACGATTCAAAAATGGAACGCAACAAAAGGTAAAAAAACGATTTTATTAAGTCTCATTTATGCATTCTTTGCATTGCCTTATATCTCTCCCCAGTTAAACTAAATGAATGTGAAGCGTGCAAAAAATACGATTGGCATTCAGACACAAAGATTTCCAACAATGACAGATAAGGCGAGATAATAGAAGTCAAATTAACTCTGTTAGAATAAGGCTGGTCAATGTAAGATAGCCTAGACTAAGTGTATACATGGAACGTGTTATAGGCCGTTGAGGAAAAAAATGGGTGTTTATTGTTTATAAAAATAAATTTAGATAAGGTATGGAAAGGTGAGATGAGGCATAGATAGCTATGGTAACATAAGATATGGAAATGTAAACATTTGATAGATTTAGTAATATTAGTAATATATGTAAAACTCAGTGTAGGCTTACATGTATATGGAACCCGACTATTCTTGGCATTTATACATCAGCACCATTGTGTATATAATTACATGTAGCTACAAAACTCGCTAATGTCAGATAAACATTGAACAGACAGAAATATATATACGTATATGTATACCCTTAAGATCATACAAACATAACAAAATATGTGTATATAGCCTACATACGTAACATATATGTTCATACACACACATATACATATAAATTATATATGTATATGTACATATTGTTCTACATGTATGTTTGTATGATCTTAAGGGTATACATATATTTCTGCCTGTTCAATGTTCATCTGACATTAGCGAGTTTTGTAGCTACATGTAATTATATACACAATGTTGCTGATGCTAATATATATATACATGTATATATATATATGCGCATGTGTATATATTCATGTGCGTGTGTGTGTGTGTAAGTCTATGTATACAATGAGTTAAATGAAACTGGCGATATGTTGCCTATTTCAGTAGCATTTCAACATAGCAGAGTCTTTCATCATCTGCATCAGCAGCAGCAGCAGCATCCGTAGACATGGCTGCTGCAGCTGCTGCTGGTGCAAGAGAGATCGGTGCATGCATGTTATGGTGCATTGCATCCTACCAATGATGTAGTCGTGTATATATATATATACCAATGATGTAGTCGTATCGGTCTTTGAGTTCTTTGTGCGTAAAGACTTCCGCGAACATTTCCTCGACTCCGAGCATCTGCCATGCAGTGAGGAATCCGATCAGACCCAACAGCCAACACAACTGCGCCACACCAGAAGACTCCTATGATGAGGGCAGAAACACATGAGTGCAACTATGTACTTATTGTTATTATCGTAGAAGAAAGATGATGATGATGGTGGTGGTGGTGGTGATGGTGATGATGGTGATGATGATGATGATGACGACGACGACGATGATAATGATGATGATGATGATGATGATGATGATGGTGATGGTGATGGTGATGATGATGATGATGATGAGGATGAGGATGACGACGATGACGACGACGATGATGATGAGCATACAACTAAAGATGGCCAGTGCTTTCCCTCGTCACCTGTACGGCCAGTGCACCCGCATCCACATTATGCAAACTAAAACTAAAATAATCAGCAACATTATAGATAAATAAGCGGGTAAAGTAAAAAACCCATTGAACCATTGAGTCCAAAGAACGAATTAATAGATTAAAATAAAAAGACAAAATAATGATTGGCTACAGATCGAATCGTTTAACGAATGAATAAAATCTAAAGAATGTTCCAGACCTTTCCTTCCATTGATGAATCGTTCGTATGTGAAACGAAAGCAGCAACAGCTCAGTTCCAGCTGCAGTAGAGTCCGGATGAATAGAGAAGTTTACGAATATTGCTCGCGGCGTAATATGTCTAAGTCGACGTGGATAGAAACTGAAGAACGACGAATTGAGAGATGAGAAGGAGCATAAGCGAGTAATTGGAGCTGAAGATGCCTCGCAATGGCTCTCAGTCGAACGGCAGTTCTAGTTTCCAATTTCAATCTTCTCTTTTTAACTGCTTTTCATCTGAAAGATCGTAAATGAAAAGTTAGACGGGCAAAAACATTTGCGTGCCATGCATCACAGAAGTATCTAGCTATGCAGACACTTGGCATGGCGCCAACTCTGGAGCAGCAAGGCACGGTTTAGGTAGCGCTAAAGTTCTTGTGAACATTTGATGATGATGACGACGATGATGATGATGACGACGATGATGATGATGAAGATGATGATGGTGGCGGCGGTGGTGGTGATGGTGGTGGTGATGGTGGTGATGATGATGATGACGACGACGACGACGATGATGATGATGATGATGCTGATGATGCTGATGCTGATGCTGATGATGCTGATGATGCTGATGATGATGATGACGATGACGACGATTGACGACGATTGACGACGATGACGATGACGATGATGATGATGATGATGATGATGATGACATCAACAACAATATTTACGACAGTTCATATTATATTGTATTAAAACATTTATAAAGCGCCTCTACTAGGATGAACCGTTCAGAGGCGCCGCTACACGGCCATGCCGTTACAAGTGCCTCTTACAAAGCAGCTAACATGCAAGATAAGCCCGAAAGAACAAGTGTATTTTTTAGCATAGATATAAAAGAATCTACTGAACCGGTCGATCGAATAGCAGGAGAAAGCCTATTCCAGCAACTATAGGACCAGCGGCCGAGAAAACGCGATCACCGAAACGCGTTCTTATCCTCCGCACACGCAGATCAATTCTCACAGACGATTGGAGCCGAAGACCGACCTCACGCAGAGTGATGAGTCTCAGTGCAGTATAGGGATAATCGCGCAGATCCTACGCTGGCGCAGCAATTCCGTGGAGTGATTTTAAAACGAGCAGACAGTGCTTGAACTCGATGCGGAATGGAACAGGCAACGTGTACGTGCACAAAATAAAATAGATATAATCATAGACGTACGAGGCGAGGGTCCGGGGGCAAATGCCCCTTCCCTCAATTTCGGGCAAGTCTGTTTTTCGGGCAAGCAGACCCGGAAAAATAGTGAAAAAATGTGTGTTTTTCACGAGATTTCAACCCTATGCCTAAAAAAAGAAAAAAATGTCATCAACTTTTCGGGCCAGTATGCTTTTTCGGGCAAGCAGACCCGATAAAAATAGTGAAAAAATGTAAAAACAAATGTGTAATTTTCACGATATTTCAACCCGATGACTAAAAAAGGTCATCAACTTTTTTCTGGGAAAAAGGCACACAGGGATCAGTTCTTGGAACCCTACTTTTCATTCTGTACTCGGCTGATGTTACTTCTCTGCAGTGCTTAAAGTGTGGGAAAAAGTGTCTGGACGCCCTTTACCTTTCCAGGCTATGCTGGCCAATAAGTGCCAAAACTGCGTTCAGATTTTAAAATAAGTACATGGACGCCGTCCATAACCGTCCAGCCACACTTTAAGTCATGCTTCTCTGTTTCATAATCACTCTGCTACTGGTCATCTCTTTGCTGATGATGTTCAGGCCTATGTTCATGGTTCTCCGTCTAGGCCTACTCAACTCATATTAGTTAACCGTATTGAGACCCTTTCCCACGATTCTGCATCTTCTCATCGACCTCTCCGTTCTCTGGACAGAGCTCACTTTTTTGTTCCACGAGCTCGGACCACTATTGCTCAAACTCGATCCTTTACCATCATTAGGCCCTTCTTCTTTGCGGACTTCTCTTATCCCACTCTGCGTGAGACTACACTTTCAGGATCACTATAATTATATCTACATTGCTGAAGATTTCAATCGAAATTGATTTATAGCAGGATCGAAGCGCTGCAGAGTGAAATGAAAAAAGTTGTGCAGATTGAGAAAGACAGACGAAACTGGCATCTGTTACAGTAGGCCTACAGTAGTTCTACAATGGCTTAACATGCATAGAAGCCTGCACTTCTGAACAGTCAACAGTCGTAACAATATATGTTCTAGGTTTATAATGGTGAGATTCGCTGTTCTCCCTGCGGGCACACGTTATCTTTATCAAGACAGATTTTCATGCCATTATTTCCGTGTTTTATGCTTCTGTTTATATTCAAGAAGGAGAAATAAATCAATGTTTTCTTCAGCATTAAACGCATAGACAATGGGACGATGGGAGCCGCTTTTGTCCCTTTAGCTTAGGAATTAGAGGAGACATGACCTATATCAGCGGCGCCTCAGTAATAATTACACAAGAGATATTATGGAGCAACAGTCCAAGGTAATGATCACTATCACAGTTGACGTATTAGGCTATTATCAAGTAATTTTTCCTGTCTAGTTTTCTAGCGCAGGTCACGAAGTAGAGTGATTAAAGCTACGGGCGACATGCAGTGACAAAACATAAACAAAGTAAAACGACTGAGATAAGAGATCAAAGAAGCGACGCAAGAAAAGCAGATAACAACCTTATGAAGCTGGAGACAAACGGACAGACAGATCTGTGGATATAGAGAGAGAGACAGACAGACAGCAGACAGAGACAGAGAGACGAGAGAGACAGAGAAAGACAGAAAGAGAGAGACAGACAGAGAGACAGAAAGACAGAGAGTAACAGACAGATAGAGAGAGAAAGAGACAGGCAGGCAGGCATACAGACAGACAACTCTGTGGATACAGAAAGAGACAGACAGCAGACAGAGAGAGACAGACAACAGACAGAGACAGAGAAACGAGAGAGACAGAGAGAGACATACAGACAGAGAGAGACAGAAAGAGAGACAGACAGACAGACAGACAGAGACAGAGATGTGCACACGGACATGAAGACAGACAGAAGGCCTATTTGCATGTCTGCATCTGACAAAAGTACAAAACATTGATGTATTGTATGTATTTGAACATTTCTAAAGCACGTCTCTCGGCATGAATCTTTCAGAAGCGCTCCCAGAGTGCTCAGGTTATCCGAGAAAAAGAAGGACGGTTTTAAGGTGAGAGTAGGCCTAATCGAGGTATGGCAGAGAGAAGCCACCAGAAAGGATGGTAGAGCGTATAAAATGGGAAGTCTATTTAATAGAGAAGGACCTTTCCTGGCAAAGGAACTGGACTTAGCCATTGTGGTCCTAACACGAGGGAAGAGGAGGTCGAGTGGGTTAGAGGATCTGAGAGGACGCAGTGAAGTGGCACAGGGAGGAATCGAGGAATTTAGTTACGGAGATATTTCAGAAGCGCTCCCACAGCGAGGTAATCCGAGAGAAAAATCGGATCTGAGACAAGAGAAAGATGAGGCAAGGCTACCAGAGAAAATCACGTAGCGATCTGATGTGGGGAAACAAAAGGTAAATAATAATATCAGACTATTTAGTGGACAAAAATGAGCTCAGATAGGCAATAATCAAATACGCAAATGGTAAAAATACTAGCAGACGAAGAATAGATAGAAGGAACACTTTGAACACCTTTGATGTCGACACACACATAATGTATGCGGTTCGCAGAGGTATTCATAAACAAAACATGCGGAACAGATGCCAAAATTTCTACAGGCAAAATAGGCCTAAAAGGTCGGAGATACTATCAACAAAAATAATGAAAACGATAAAATACCAGGTCGTCCCAATATAGTCCACAAAAAATGAGATTCACACAAGACTGCAAAAATGATTGCAGACACATTCGCCTGCAGCGCATTCCTTGAAAATTGTTCACCATAATTACGAGATTATAAAACAGAATGAGTCAGCATGTTCGAGAAACGTCCGCCAATGGTTGCACTCTGCCAATGCCAGTCTCAAGCCTGGATAAAGGAGGAGGGCGACACTATTGATCTTTGTTATAGCAGTGTCGTTAGACAGCAAAAAGTAGAAGGTTCGAGAGCGCACTCAGAGAAGAACAAGAGGTTCAGGCTCAAAAGAATTAAGAACTACACATCAACTACACGAGACAGGTGCTACTTGAGGAATAAAGTGTAGAACACAACCTGAAATCTTCATCAACTTCATAGGCAGACTTCAAACAAGCTCCACCATGTATACGTATGTCCTTAGGATAGAAACTTATGGTCAGGTGACAGGTCTCAGTTGAGAACCCAATGCAAAACAATGCAGTTGTTTTCTTCTGATATTGCCCTACTTTTAAAATCAACAAGTGTACAGTGTACACACACACACGCGCACACACATAAACACACACACACAAAACAATCACAAACACAAACACATCACACACTACAGAAGATGCGTATTTCTGAGCAATGGAGCGTGAAGGACTTGCTTAAGATTGCTGCACAGTAACCGCATGAGTGTGGTCTCGTATTATTATAATTATAGTAGGTCTCTGTGACACAACGAGATCGCTCCATCCATTCGAATGAATATCATGCGATAGATAATTAATAGTGTTTTGCTGGTTTGGTCGGTATATACAACTATCGCAACGCTGTGCTGTAGGGATTTATCCACGAAGATAATAACATTGGTCTACGATCAAAATAATTATAGACTACTTAGAGGTAAACACCGTTCCTCCTTCAAAAGCCAATCATTTTAATGTCGGCCATAATGTGACTTCAAATGACTGTAACGTCATTATACCGCACATTACGTGTGACACTTGTGGGCTACTTATACGGAGTTACGGATACATCTATTTATGCATCTCTGTAGGCCTACGCATGTAGGACCTATGCATGCACGTGTGTGTGTATGTGTGAGTGTGGTGTGCTGGTACGCATCCTAGTTACCAACTCGCAGACTATACCGGTCTCACGCCATACTGGACGGCGTATAACTTATCCAGCATATTAACCTTATGAACAGAAAACCTACACGCCGTCTACAGCAAACCGCATTATGGACATGCTTATGGATACATAATATTATATAAACTCACGCATGTGTGCAAATATGCATGCATTTCATTTATATATAGAGTATATATATATAAATATATATATATAAATATATATATAATATATATATCAACTGCCTGAACAATGAACATGTGTAAAGGCTTCAATGTGTGGTCTACAGCAGACTCTAACACGGCCTGCTGCAGACTGAATTGTCGATCAAGTGTTGTTTCCTGAGGGCATAAATCAGATTGGACGGTCGTGGAAATAATGTCGGCTGCTGTCGATGTGTATGCGTTTATATCTTTCCATGGGAAAGGTGGAAGGAAGAAACTCTATGGAAAGTGGATCCTCACCGCCTCTTCCATCAACGCCAACATCATCATCCTCGTCATCTTCATCGTCATCATCATCTTCATCATCAGCAGCATCAGCAGCAGCAGCAGCAGCAGTAGAAGAAGAAGAAGAAACAGTATCGGATGCTGATGGAAGACAGCGTGCTATGTACAGTGCAGTTCCTGCGGCGGCATTCTGCTAGGCCTAACTCTCAGACGATTACCTCTAAAGAGTCGAAATACTCAATCCCCAGTACAAGTATGCGGAGACAAAAAACGTGTATGCATGTATGTTTATGTGTGTATGTGTAGAAATGCATGCATGTAAGTATATTCGACATATGTATGTATGTATGTATGTATGTATGTATGTATGTATGTATGTATGTATGTATGTATGTATGTATGTATGTATGTATGTATGTATGTATGTATGTATGTATGTATGTATGTATGTATGTATGTATGTATGTATGTATGTATGTATGTATGTATGTATGTATGTATGTATGTATGTATGTATGTATGTATGTATGTATGTATGTATGTATGTATGTATGTATGTATGTATGTATGTATGTATGTATGTATGTATGTATGTATAGTTATATAGTTGTAGTTGATCACGTATGTCTGCAAATATAGGAATATAGCTTATGTAAACGTATGTACGACTGAATGCATAACAATGTGTTTTTATATATCATAAGCATAGGCCTATATGTGTATAATTTTTATGTGTATATATGTATAAGTGTAGGCCCATACATGTATATATGAATTGGTGAGGCTGTCTGTATGCATGTATGTACAATTGTATACCATGCATGCAGTATGTGTATACGACTGTGAATGCTGTATATTTATGCTGTAGACGCATAATAAAAGACTTTACGATGTATCTACGTATGTATGTGTGTATGTATGCATCTAGGCATGCCTGCCTGCATGATACATGCGTCTTGAATGTTTCTCCCACCATCTCCATGCAGTCATTCCTTTGGTCGACAGTGTTTACGAAGGCGAGAAACTTTGCCAAAGCACGTTTATATACATCAACATCATGATTGTATACATGGTATGTTCTTGTACATGTGCAACAGTGCATGCTCGTGCTTGTGTATATGTTTGCTTGTTTAAGTGTGCTTATGCGTGTGCGTGTATGCTTGGCGTAAAGGTGAAAGGTTGGACCGAGAGTTTGGTGCCAAGGAAGGAATCCAGGCAGCTGCTTCTGTCTGCATGCTGCTGTTCAGAAAAAAAAATCAAGGTGATGTTCCATGGGATTCTTGTCGCAAACAGTATATACCAACACCAACCGACATGTCACTTCTTTATCATTGTCTATCTGTCTGTCTTTATGTTTGTAAGTAGCCTATTTGTCTTTCTGTCGACATGTGTGTTTTTCACGGTCTGTTTGCCTTCCTGTCCATATATCCGTCTGCCGGCATGCCTGTCTACATGCAGTCTGTGTATTTGCCTCCATGATATGTGTCTGTATGTCGGTATTATTTTCTGCTGCTTGATAGACCTGTGCATATGCTTTTTGCTAAGTTCATTCTGCCTCTTTAAACCTTATTTTGATTCTTATTTTCATTTAGTTTCTTCACGTCACTTCATTTTTTTTCGATATCAGGATCATTTTATTTTCAAACTATTGAAAGAACACGAGCATCAAAGTCCAGTTGTCCAGACCATAATACATTCCTTGATAAACAATCTAAGTGGGCATTTTCCTTTGGCGTACCGTATATTGATATCGTGGGATTTATACGTAACTGTATATTTTATAGTGGTCTGCGCTTATTGCATTATGGCACCATCGTAAGCTATCTCGCCGGCTTTAAAGTCCCGGAACTTGACTTGAAAGAAAGAAAGAGCCTGTACTTGATTTTATAAACGGCGACGCAGCCTTGGCTGGTCCCTGCCTGACGCTGAGTATTTTCGTAGACTTAATTTGCATCAGGCACGAAATTTGCAAGAACTGTAAAGTTTACGGTAACCGCATAAAATGAGTCAGTTTGAGTTAGATGAAAGGCTGATCATTGGTTCACAGGGAACTAGTGTGGCTTCATGATTGCGCAGAGAGCGCTGTGGAGAGTCAGCAGCCGCAGCAGCAGCCATGTTGGTTCTTGGTTCTGGGAAGATTGGCCATATGGATTGAATGTTGATTCAGGATTCAGATAGGGTCTGGCCATATGGATGGTATAGCGTCGCCTGGCATTCATTCAGATCAAGTTTCTTGTGGTCGAGTTTAGAAGCCAAACGATTCACAGCTGGTTAGCCTTCAGAATATAGTCTTAATGTAAACCGACCAAGTTTACATTTAAGTGCAGTCTGTGACGGTAGAAGACTATGGCGTGCATTCTAAATATAGGCTGCAGACGCTGCTATATTATTATCAACATATTTTATTCGTGTTTGATCTTATATACTGGATGTCCATAGGTTCAAAGCATCCGGAAACCTTTTGCAGTTCATATTGTGAAACATCAAAGTAGTTTTTGTATGTGCACTTGTTATAGCGCCCCTTCAAAGCTCACTCCTCATAGGCGCTCCCGACTGCAGCGCGGACACTGCATTAGAGTTTCATGCCGTATAGCGCACGAGCAATTGCGAGTGAAGGACTTGCCCAAGATCCCTACGTGACGGCTTGAGGTGGATGCGAACCTGCAATCCTCCGGCTGCAAGGCAACGAACATACCCACTACACCACCGCGCCCCACATTGGTCGTCTCTGAAAACAGTGAATACAGCGCTCGGAAACTCTGGATTGCCATCCGTACACGGAGTATTTAGAGTTCTACATAGCGAAGAAGAGAACGAGGAAAGCAAAAAGATTTGAAACGGAAAAGCATTATTGTTGTAGGCTATGTGTAGGCCTATATGGGAAAGTCAAGACCTGCGGAGAAATACAGAAGCGGCTGGTATACGCCTGTAGTTACCGGAATCAGCTGATTTGATGATACATGCTAAGTCAAGTTTCCTATTAAGTTTTTTAAGCTTTACCTGCGAAATAACCTGATAAGTTATCTGTACTAACACCTTTGAAGCGAAACGTGTTACGGGCACATTATCACTATTTAGTAGACTATACCTCACTGAAGAGTTCCGTCGACTTGTCTTTGGGCGACGAAGAAAAAAACTTCTATCTCTTCCAACACATCAGTCAAACGAAGAACCGAATGAAAAGTTCAGCCGACTGAAGACGAAAGAAGAAGATAAGGCTGAGAAGGAGAATGCGAAGAGGGGGTTGCAATCGAAGGAAAGCTCTGGATGCTTAGGAACATGTAGAAAGAAATACTTGAAGAAAGAAGCAATTTCTTAGTTGTCAGATGAGGAGGTCTTTCTTTACTCACCCTGCCATGTATGATGTAGCTATATATACCTAGAGATTTATCGTTGCACTATGCGATAACGGCAAAGCCACAGACGAAGTAGCTTTAGTCTCGCACGCAAACAAGTGAAACAACACAGCGATTACGCTGAACAGCATAAACCATGACTGCAGAACTTACTTTGAAAGAGACGAGTAGTATAGGCCCTATAGCTGAAGAGGAGACGAATTGTAACTTACCCTTTTCGACTCAATATCCTTTGCACCAGCAACAGAGCAGCAGTGCGTTCCAACGCGCGTCCGTCTCTGGCGAGGCCGAACGAGGCTATCAGCTGTAAACTGCCGATGTATATCGACCGGCGAAGAAGTGTTCTGGAGGTTTAGAGAGGCGAATGCAATGCTCTCTGCAGCCGCTGACTTGTGAGACTGTTCGCCTACGGAGCCCGTGCGTGTCGTAAATTTAAGATTTAGTCCTAAGGCCAGCGAATCCAATGTAATTACAATGCACAATTGCACATCCTTGGTAGGCCTAACTATAATATATAAATAAATTATGACTGCTATCTCAGATTTGCATAGCGCCTTCGAAAGAGAGGTAGAAAGAGACAGGGATGGAGGGAGAGGTAGAGACAGAGACAAACATGAGAGCACAGATCCAGCAGCATATTGTTGTTGTCACTAACTGAATTATTGCCTATTTGAAAATTTCCTCTAATGAAGTCAAAAGCACTACGCGCCCCAATAGGTAGTTCAATTAGAAAACGATGTTGCACAATCATGTAGGCTATCCCCAAGCACAAAATGCTCACATGGGCAGATAAAAAAAAACAGTTTAAAAACGAAATATGGCCCACGTAGGGTAAGATAATAGCACGTCCATCCTATTGAATGCCGCCGTCCATGAAAAACCAAGGAGTGATGGCAATTGGTGGCTATTTGTTGGCAATAGGTGGATATTGTTGGCAATAGGTGGAAATAGATGACAATATTGTGGCAATTTGATAAATCCACTTAAAGCGAATGCGGTCGATGACATAATTATGGTCGCAGTAAAAGACCATTAACATCTTTTGCACAAAATTCATGGACCTATAATAGGCGTCACTTTCAAGGCTCCGTACGCGCGAGGCTTCAAGTCTTGCTAGCCGTTTGTGTAGATATGCGCGCTTTCCATTTAAGCACGCGAGAGGTTCTGTCTTTGACGCTCACCCCTCCCTCCTTTCTTCCATCCCTCCTTCCATCTTTCCAACCCTCCCTTATCGATGCCAAGTACAGGCGCCATGGAGCGAACCATACAGGTCCATTGGCTGCCATCACGCAGCAGCAGCTCTAGCACTAGTAGCGATATCCGGTTGCGAAGCCCCAAGGCAGCTAATAAGCTGCGTGTGGCTGTTGTAGTTGTGGAATTACTAAGGTCGCAAAGCTACCAGGAAAGTTCAAACCTCCTTAGTGCACCAACTCCAGCGCCACCGACGCCTCCGCTGCCGTCTTTCGGGGCCTGGCTCAGTGCAGTGTGCTTATCACGAGATTGCGTTGAAATACGATTGGCAGGCCGTGAATAAACTGCAGCTGCTGCTGGCACCAAGACTCCAAGAGGTAGATATCTAGATAATGATAAAGTTGTGGAGACTTAATAATTACTCAGCCTATGTGTGTGTGAGGCCAGTTGACAGTCGGTACTCCTCTCCCTCGCCGTTTGAACCTCCCACAAACATTGTATAGTCGAGTTCTGTTGGTGGAAAACGGCGGAATAAACATCTCGCGAAATATTTTCCTAAATGCCTGGCGGAGCTTTCAACGCTGACATTTGAGTTGGTAGTCAAGCACGTCTGCAACCAGGGTATGGTATATACATGTATACATGAATACTGAGCTGAATGGAAGTCGCGTTTTAAAGTGTACGATGTACGCTTTCAATGCCTCGGAACTCCACTACTGATGGCATAATAATTCAACAGTGCCGATCCCAAGCCTGGAGAAAGGAGGAGGGCGACATTAATCATCTCTACTCTGACACAGTGTCGTTAAATAGCAACTAAGTACAATCAACGCCCTGACAAACACTCAGCCTAGAGCGCATCTTTTAAACTGTATTACGTCATATAAGGCTTACACATTTCAATGCACTTGGAATGTGAAAGAGCGCTATACGAAAGCTCATTCGTTTTTTTGCATATTTTATCATCATCATCATCATCATCATCATCATCATCATCATCATCATCATCATCATCATCATCATCATCATCATCATCATCATAGTCAGTTAGGAGTGCCTATGGGTAGCCCCCTTAAAGAGACGCTATAAAATTCATTTATGTTAATTAATTAATTAATTAATTAATTAATTAATTAATTAATAAATAAAAATTTCAATTTTTACGCAGCATGCAAAATACACGATAAATTAACAGGAGCTTTTATCTACACATCTGGTTTAAATCTGGCTGAACATCGAATCAAAAACTACGAACCAATTAACTCCTGTATCAAATCATAAGAATTTATTTGCATCAAGCGCTGTTGCATCGAGAGAGAAAAAAACAATCGACGAGAATTCAACAACACTCAAGTTCATTAGACATACAACAACACTGGTCTTTGGAAGTTTGGAGCCTAATTTAGAGCCACCTCCGGACTGTTTCTATGAAAGCTGACCTACAATTATTGGATGTAGGCTCCACGTGCATTCATGGGCGCCCGCACTTAGGGGCAACAGGGAGCACTTGCCCCTGGAAAGTTGAAATTTATTTATTTTTATAACTGCTACTTTTTGACTGTTAACAAATTTCTTGGCACTAAAGATACTATATTCATAATAAAAATGATTTAAAAAGTGAAATTGAGACATTTGCATTATGAAACCTCTATGAAAAATACCCGTGCATGTTCTTGATTTGCCGTTTTAGATCTACATTTTCAACTTCTTGCTACAAAAAACTTTAACCGTGACCATCGAGTTTTGCCCCCTCCTGCAAAAATATTTCTGCGGGCGCCCATGCGTGCATTACATTTAGATCAGAATCAAATTCGTCTTATTATTTATTGGGAATGGGTCGGTTACAGTGATCTTCTGGCAATATAAACTAATAAACAACTTTTTCCTAACTTAATTTTTTAGTTTAAGAAATTCTAGATATCTTCCAAGACTCTTTTGCGTTGAGTCTCTTGTAACAAACGAGACAACGTTCTCAATGTCTTCTTCTTGCTTGCCAATCAGCTGATCAACCGTTGGCTTTCGCAACGCCAGCTTTGTCAACTGTCTCGCATGACCTGGATAGAATACAAGTCTGCTATTATTGTACCAGAAATCGAATTTCATCTAGTCCAAACTATTCTAAACATGGCGAAACCATTGTATTAATACGCATTCAGTGTCAATATAGTTGGTCAATGTTTGCAGATGTCCTTAATGGACGAATACACTGTCATCCATACAATGTTGGCCCATGAGGCAGACCTAAGGCAACACTGTCATACTCCAATGATGCTGTTCCGCATGTATTAACATTGAGAGGTGTTTCACGTCGAATATCTTGCAAAGTCGATTTCATTACAGAATGATTACACGAATGTCAGACGTTAACCTATAGAATACATGTAGTAAATTCCTAACATGAGATTTGACAACAATCACGAACAAAGTCTGACTCACTTGGCACCTGCAACCACCTGACTAGCTCATCTTTAGCATGCTGGACAACCACAGATTTATCGACAACCTCATCGACTAAACCAACTGCGAGCGCCTCCTCAGAACTGTAGAGTCGTCCAGTCTGAAGAGCTCGCTCCGATTCCCTATGACCAATGACATTCTTCATGGACTCCATGACCCTGAAACAACCACGTGCAACGATAGAAGCAGATAAACAGCTTAAGATAAGTTATATATGTAACCCAGAGACACTGCTTTATTAAAACTTAGATTAGCTCCGCCATGCACTATTTGCACTCTGACAGTGCCAGTCCCAAGCTTGGATAAAGGAGAGGACGGCGCTAATGTTCTTTGTTATCACACTGTATCGTTAAACTGAAACTATACTGCTAGTCTGCTACTATATTTAGATTAAGAAATAGGGAAACTGTGTATAAGTCAAAACCATTCAAGAACATGATAAAATCTCTTCGCTTACCAGAATGGTGCCACAATTCCCTGAAATACAAAACAAAACCGTTAGTTTCCGTTCCTTAACTTTCACTTAAACCCTAAACAACGAACGTGTGCAACAGTAACTGCATGAAAAACC
The DNA here is from genome assembly GCA_945859605.1 of Lumbricus rubellus. Lineage (NCBI taxonomy): Eukaryota > Metazoa > Annelida > Clitellata > Crassiclitellata > Lumbricidae > Lumbricus > Lumbricus rubellus. Next base: position 28,176,794 of record OX243818.1, read on the forward strand.
AATGTATAAATTGTAATTCGTCGTTGAAAGAATTATGGGGACCATTTCTGTGGAATTCTCTGCCAATTAAACTCATAAGTCCTGTACCAATTTACATACAAACTGAAATTATTTCTTTTAGATGCAATAATTGTCTAAATGCACAATATGGTTTGTTTGACATAATTATGCGCTGTTGTGTTTTCATTTTTGTTTTGTTTGCATACAACATACTTTGAAGAACTAGGATGATGTAAGAGCAATTGATTGATTGAACCTTGATGTAATTACGTTATCTTGAGTTTACCTTCTGAGGCCATTACATATGACCACTTGAATTATTTGCTTGACTATGTTACGCTTAACCCTCGTAGTATGTCGATAAACTGGTCACACTCAGGGTGTTGGGGTCCATATGGACCCCAATGTTGATATCAACTGCTTTTTGATAAAGAGTGGTGCAGAAACAATTGCACAAGCGGCCGTGGGCTCCCGGACAATTCGGAGCCGAACAATTCGGAACCGGACAATTTGGAGCTGGGCAATTTGGAGCAGGATAATTCGGAGCTGGAAATTTGGAAAGGCACAATTAATCCATAGCGACCAATTCGAATAGGTCATTTCGAGCAAAATTCTGGCGCGGACAATTTGAACCAGAACAATTCGGATTGGACAATTCGGAGTTGACAATTCGTAGCGGAAATTCTGAGCTGGACAATTTGAAGCCGGATAATTCGGATCTGGCCATTTCGGATGGCACAACTCGTAGTGCCAAATTGAAGACAGTCATTTCGGGTAAATTTATGGCATGGACAGTAATTGTACCTGGACAATTCGGAGCGGAAATTCGGAGCTGGACAATTCGGTGCCGGATAATTCTGATCTGGACATTTCGGATAGCACAATTCGTAGCTGCCAAAATTGGTGATGGGATTGCACTTTTAAGCCAAATTTTCATACCCATCTCCATCACCCAGATGTATCATTATGTTGAATTATCCGGCTCCGAATTGTCCGGCCACCTGGACAGAGATTGTTGCTTTGTTTTCTAAAAAAAAATCACAGTTCCTGTGGCTTTGTTGAATGTTACAATGAGGTCAAAATTTTATTGTCCTTACTATTCCTACAGACATCAATTTCTTCCACAGTAGGCCTAATTGTCGTGCTATCAGCTAGAGGGACTGTGTGAAAAAGTTGTCAAAAGCACATTATACGCCACGGGGGATATGACATCAACTAGATCGCGGATAATTCTTTCATTTGGTTGATTGCAAACTTTACAAGTGTAGTCTATACTTGAATATTGAGTAATAACTTGTAGATGAGTCACAAGGCACCCATACTTTCAACCAATACCTGGCAGGTCTAGACTTCATATACTGACGAAACGAGTGCGTGCATTCTTGTCATCAAAGCAATGATTTCAAGAATGTATGTAATTATAGCGTAAAAAAACGATTCAATAAGCCGTAATGAGTGTTGTAATTACGTGCAGCAATAATCCAATTGGACCAGCAAGCTATTTCAGCACATTTTGAAACCGCTGTCTTCACATAGCATACTTATACGTACATATAATGCATACAATTGACAATAATAAAACTATATTCAGAGCTCAAAGTGTGAGAAAATAAGTGCTTGGACGCCTCTTACCTTTCCAAAAGAAGTGCCTGGACGCCTCTTACATTTCCAGACTGTGCTGACCAATAAGTGGCAGGACAGCGCTCAGATTTCAAAATAAGTGCATGGACGCCGTCCATGACCGTCCAGGCACACTTTAAGCCCTGAATATAGTCTTATAAAACATGACATAAATTGAACCAACGACATTGCAATGTAAAATATCACAAATTAAGTTGCAAAATAGAACTTTGCGCAGTATCCAATTGCATTATTACCATTGGGGTCCATATGGACCCCACCCCCCCTATGTGTATAATTGACTAATATCTGGCCCCACAAGAGGTGTGGAAATTAATTATTTGCAGGAATTACTACTCGCCATATATGATGAAAAGTCATAAAATTTCAGCTTCTTAAGTGTATGTCTTCACCGAATTTTATTCAATTGAAAACACGCTTGGGGTCCATATGGACCCCAACATACTACGAGGGTTAAGCTTTTACGATGATCAAGAAAATGTACTGATTGATTTATATCCAGACTGAATAATTGATTGATTTGCAAAACTAAGTTGGCCAAACGGAACTGATTGGTTGATTAGGTCTTCGTTCATAATACCAGTTGGGACTGCGCTTCTTTTCGTCAAATAATAATGCTTCCATATCCACCCAGTCACCACACGGCAAAGGAAAATTTTGACATTCCTTACCTCGTTATAATACCAGGTCAATTCGAATACAGTTAACAGTCTTGTCTACTAACCAAAAGCGTCTCGTTGAGACCAATTGAATAGTGACCAGATGCCATGACACGGTAGTCACAAGACAGAGCCACAAGACAACCACCTGCCGGACTGTGACCCTGAAATGGAACAAAACATTGCATCGAGATTCAAAATTTACTGCTGACAGTGGATTCATTGGTTGGCAACTTAGTATCACCCTGGCGATCAAGTAACGCTATGTTCTAGTCTCAAGTCAAACGGGTTCAATAGCTATGCAGTTCATGAAGATATAAATTATATGCGATAGCTACATTTTTGCACATCAACTCGGGCCAATCCTGCTTCCTCCTGTGAGAAACCAAATCTTTGAACATGCATGTGTACAATTATGACCCTGTTCAGAACACACTTTCAATGCATTATGTTTCGAGTACTGTAATAACAGGTATGCAGGTAATGTCACCCAAAATTGCAATGATATTAACATTTCCTTAAAGGTGCTATACAAATGCTCTGATTCATGTGGTAAGCTTACAGAACACAAAATACGTATATCTCAAGGAAACTTCCAGTTGCAAATACAAATATAAGCCATCAAAAAATAAGTTCAACAAACATTTATTGCGGCCACGGTTGCCAGAGGTGACACGTAAACTCTTATCCACAAGTCCTGCAACGCTCGCCAGAATGCTCGCAATCGTTCAGGTTTCGGGTTGTACATCTCCATGATGTCAAGACCAGCAGAGAAGATTTTTGGCTGAGCCTGGAAGAAAGAGAATAAAATCACCACATGTTTTAATATTATGTCTTAGAATCAGAAAAATGTTTATTTAGAGGATTTCGATGGTGTCTTTTCGAGATCATCGTTTAGTTTTAAGGCTGCAGGGTATTACATTCAGCCCAGGGCTGTTTTTAATGAACTGTTAGAACTGCACAACTCCTTCTTTCCTTTCCCATCCTCCATTGTAAATTACTTCCAATCGGAGGACAATTGCCTTTTTGCTGGTTTTAACTGTACAGAAGGGCTTCTACAACTGCACAGATCCATTTAGAACTGCACATTTTGTGTACAACTGCACGTTAAAAAGCCCTGACTCAGTCTAAATTCCTTGGCACGCTAGTGGGCCACCTGTAACAACGAACTAAAGTTTGGCAGGCGTATAGTATTGAAACATAATTGTACATCAACACTTAACTAGTTATCAATCAATCAATTCACTTTATTGCAACCAAAAAAACACAAGATGATAGCAAAAGTAGAAAATATGCATGTTAGCTTAGTGATATGAAAATGTTGGATGTTGGTGATTGTATATTGAACTAACCGAAGTGATAACGACGCCTTTAATCTGTCGGTCGTTCTCCAGCTTTTCAACCGTTGCATATAACTCGTTGAGCAATTCAAGGTTGAGACTGTTGACTGGTTTCCTCTTCAGCTCAACAACGGCTATCCCTGCAGAACATCAGCAAACAATCATCTCAGCAACAATAGTCCTAATATCTACTTATATTTATTTTTCGCAGTTGCTATTAGCGCCCCTTTACTATCACTACTCAGTGGCGCTCCCGAATACAGGGCGGTTACTGCATCGAGGTTTCACGCCGAAACGCGCGAGAAATTACGAGTGAAAGACTTGCTCAAGGTCCCTATACGCGGCGGTTTGAAGCGAATTCGAACATGTAGGCTAATCCTCCGGCTATAAGGCACCGAACCTACCACATATACAACACCACGCCCCTAATAGGCTACAATGAAGCTATAGGGCTACAGTACCTAAATTAGCCGAGCTCATCATAATGATATGATCAAAAATATTTACACGATGAACAAGTTAGTTGAATAGAATGAAATCGCAACAAACCAGTTACCTTCTGCAGTGTCAACTGTCAGGTTCAGGTTAGAAGCAACTGTGCTGTATGGATGCTGCACACTACATGAACGACCGTCTTGCAAAGTCTTGGAAAATAAGTTTACAGACATGCACTGCAGTCGCCTAACTGCCACCGAAGCAGTTCTGATTAACGCCATGATTATCCTGAAAATAAAACTTGCTTAGAGTGATTTAATTCAAACAGAATCTAAATAAATTGAAATAATTATGATTTTCTTATGACTCGTAATCGACGCGTACGAACTGACGGGATAGCCTATAGCCTAAGCATTAGTCAATTTGAAAATGTGGCACACTTAGCTAGTCTGGGCCACACATGCATTGCGTAGGCTATCTGTATTAATCTACGGTTAGGCTATCGGCCTGTAGACTATAGGCCTAGCCTTATAGGCCTATAGGCCCACATGCATGTCAAAGTCCAGAGGTGGTGTCGAAATGTGTGTCAGCTCAATGTTTTCATTTTTGGTAGGCCGCCACTTGACACACAATCTCAAGAATATTAGATTATTAGAGGATACATATAGGCGTGGCTTTCTATTGTGACCGTGGTGTCCAACCAACGCCATTTTTAAAAGTGGTGGTGATAGATTAGTCATCATCAATTTTTGTGGCAGCAGAAGATAACGAACAAAGAAGTACGCAAAAGAGTGAAAAACACCAGAAACATCATACAGCAAATAATGGAAAGGAAGCTCAATTTCTTCGGACATGTATGCAGGATGAACAACAACCGACTAGTAAAGCAGACCATATTCGGAATGATCGATGGTACGCGAATCAGAGGAAGACCAAGTAGAGAATGGTTGGACGATGTAAGGGATTGGTGTGGCATGGACATACACGGACTCAGTCTAATAGCACAGGAGAAGAGTAAATGGAGAAAAACAGTGAAACTTGCGATTGACACCAACGGGTGTTGAACCCACGGACGATGATGATGATGATGATGATCTAATCTATAGGCTATTCATGTAGGCTTAAATCGCAATGACGGCAGAGCTGATAGAGGTTTCCACAATGTGTTCACTGTCCACAGTACCTTGCACTTAGTCCTTAATTAGGCCTAAAGACCTAGGCCCTATGTATGTTTGGTTTTAAAATAATCAGAGAAAGTAGACCTAATCCATTTTGTTGTAGTCTGGACTTGACACAACAAAACCAAGTTTCTATAAAAGTTCAAATAATTGTGAAAAATCTGAACATTTAGGCCTACTGTTCTACTCCGCGAACTAAAGTAGCAAACAAAGCCTACTTAATTCGTACTCGTGGAAGCGATAGAGGAAGTCGAAGAGAGAATGAAAAGGAAGAGTAGGCCTACAGTGATCAGAAGACTAGTCAGTGTAATCACCACCACTATCTGGAGAAAAGTTATGCCCATGAGAGTATATCATGAACTTCGTAAATCAAAAGAGGGGAGGCACCGAACACTGGGGACAAAGAGGCCAAGACGGCATAAGTTGCGTTTTGGAAGGATTGAGCCGGATGTGGTTTGATGACATTCAGTCGCGAGCGCATCCATAATGATGATGATGATGATGATGAAGATGATGATGATGATGGTGGTGGTGGTGGTGGTGGTGGTGGTGGTGATGATGATGATGATGATGATGATGATGATGATGATGATGATGATGATGATGATGATGATGATGATGATGATGATGATGATGATGATGATGATGATGATGATGATGATGATGATGATGATGATGATGATGATGAAGATGATGATGATGATGATGATGATGGTGGTGGTGGTGGTGGTGGTGGTGATGATGATGATGATGATGATGATGATGATGAAGATGATGATGATGATGATGATGATGATGATGATGATGATGATGATGATGATGATGATGATGATGATGATGATGATGATGATGATACATATCCTGCGGAATGAATCGGGCAGCTGCAGGTATAGGCCTACACCAGATGCCGGGAACAACTTAGATTATTATTGCTTTCGTTCTCTTGTTAATTTGTTGAAATATTCGGATCAGCGCGATTCCATTATGAAGACTGAATTCGAGAAGACACCCATCTCCAACACATCGGCCTTAATTAACGTTTTGCACAGTTTTACAATGCAATCTAGGCTCTCATCATTATGCCTATCATCATCATCGTCGTCGTCGTCATCATCATCGTCTTCGTGACTAGTGATCAGTTCTTGCCTGAAGCCATTTCCAAGATAACGTTTCACCAACAGGTGTTTAAAAGGTTCATCAATACCTATAATTATTATTCTATGGACGGAACGGGCTGAATCCATAAAAAATATTTGATTCACACATTTGGTGTAGAACCAACTCGTTCGGAACATCATCAAGTCAACAAGTAGGCTATAGGCCTACACTACTGAAAATAACAAAGACAGTTTTTCGATTTGTCTTCTGTATCAAACATTTCTCTTGCATCAGACGCTGTTTCATAAAAAAACAGACGAAGATTCAAAAACACATAAGTTCATTATAGCACTGCTCTTTGGAGCCATATGTAGAACCGCTTAATACCTCGGGGTTGTTTTAAAATGAACGCCATTCGCAGTTGACCTAAATTTATACCCAGATTCAACATGCATTGTATCAAAATTAAACTGTAAAACGCACAGGTAGGCTAAGCCTAACAGGTAGTTTCTGGTGTGTGAAACTAATACACAAACTTCTGGTCCATCATTTTTTTCGCTGTAAGCTTAGTAATTCCAGATATCTCGCAAGACCCTTTTGTATGGCGTCTCTAGTGATGAACGCGAACAAGGTCTCGATGTCCTCATCACGTCCTTTAACAAGTCGATCGACTGTTGGCTTTCGCAACGCCAGTTTTGTTAGCTGTCTTGCATGACCTGGAAAGAATACAAGTCTACAACAGTTGCTGTATGCATTCCGGAGAACAACCAATTCAATTTTTAAGCCAAGACAGGCAAGACACCTAAGATAATCTACAACTGACCAAACCAATGCAGGCCAATAATGTGTAGGCTACAAGGTTTACCTTGGAAGGAAATCGAGTTTGCAGATAGCCCTTCAAGTTCAACAGATCGAGTTCGTTTAATTATAAATCTTAGCACTCCATTGGCATATATTATGTGGTCATCTGCAAAATAAGGTGGAAACTGTTAGAAAATAAAAGCAGGTTCGACATGTTACTCACTGACAAAATATGAACAATGGGTGGAAGTCGATAGTTGGTGATTGCTTGCAGGTGTCTTTTATGGATGAGTATATAATATATATATATATATATATATAACACCATTGAGAGGTAGTTCAAATCCTATTACATAAAATTCAATCTCATCACATGCATGTCAGACCAAAAAATCATCATTGCCTTACATAATTTTCGTTCATAAACAAAGTCCTACCAACCTGGCACCTGCAACCACTTGTTAAGCTCATCTTTAGCATGCTGGATAACGTCAGATTCAGCCACAACCTCATCAACTAAACCAACTTTGAGCGCTTCCTCCGCACTGTAGAGTCGTCCAGTCTGAAGAGCTCGCTCCGATTCCCTATGTCCTATGACGTTCTTCAAGGACTCCATGATCCTGGATAAACCACGGTCACAATTTAAAATGAGCCACGCTGTTAACCTTGATCCGCTGCACAATTTAGATGATAACAATTTCTTTTATTTTTCAAACTGACACAACGCAGTATAATCAGAATCAACAAGAAACGCCGATCGAGTGATCGCAGGTTATTACAAAAGTCGGCAGCCATTGCAATGAGTCCATCACATCCTACTGCTCAATTTACCGACGCTAACTGCCGATTGGAAGGTTGAGTGGGCCTTTTGAGGCTTATAGAGGGAAGCGATACCGCATCCGTGCGCTCTTCGTGCCCCTGTGTTTGCCATTAGCCTACTCTAAACCCCTCTCCATTAAAAATGAGGAAATTCTGTCAATAATTAAAAAACCGTAGGGCCTACAAGGTAATGATAAGATTCGGCTGCTTACCAGAATGGTGCCGCAAGGCCCTGAAAACAAAAATAAAACAAACACTGTTCGGCTCTGTAATTTTCTTATAATTATTTGAAACAACAATATTGACAAGACCAAACTTAAATGATTTGCTGAATAGGCCTACTATTAGGCTATACGGTGTTTAGATCAACATGCGCGCGTCGCAGTTTCTTGACTATTATGCAAAACCCTGCAGATTGCAGAATAATAGTTTTAAAAAAATGCTATTGGAACCACTCGCAGGTGCAGACAGCCAGCATAAAACAATCTTCTAAGGTCAAGCATGACCATCAGTCTACGTGTCTCCTTTTCGCTCACACACTTCACACGATCCTCTGCAGTTCACTTATCCTCAGACCTAGGCCTATAACAACTCTGCGCTATATACTCCAAAACAAACTCAGAATGTCACTAACTTCTCAGCAGATTCTCTCGCGTCAGTCAAGTTTGGCTTTCTCAAGTCTAAGATCCACTGACGTAAGTCTCTGCTTTCCGTGCTGTTTATATCTACCTCTTATAATCCTGTCGTTTGATCTTTTCAGCAGACTACAGATCTCGACTGATCTAGTCCAAAGGAATGGGATGAAGGAAGTTGCTATAGACAAGCAACTACTATATATCAGCCGACATTTTATAAGCAGCAGTAATGACACTAAGAAGGTCTCCATAGCATAAGATTATTGTATAGATGCTCTTTGAATCCGAACCTCGAGAAACATTTCGCTACCCCAAAGCAGTAGGCCTAAATGAAATTGTATTTGTATTTGCATTTTTAAAATTTTCTACGCACTAATCAGGGCTTAAAGTGTGCCAGGACGGTCATGGACGGCGTCCAGGCACTTATTTTCGAGGCTGGACGCCGTCCTGCCACTTATTTGGCCAGCACTGCCTGGACGGTCGTCCATGACTGCATGGACGGCGTCCATGCAGTTACGGACGACCGGCCATGACTGCCTAAAAATGGCTCCATTTGAGGTCGACACAGCCAAAAATGCGCTGGTCGCTGGGGTTCGCCCCAGACCCCGCTGCGGGAGCTTACGGTAAAGACAAAAACCTTTCTCTTTTAAACTAACATTTTGATTTCTATTGTTTCTAATCCCCCCTCCAAATTCAACCTCTCCTCCGCTTGGACTCACCGCTGCTGCTTTCCATTCACGATGTAAAACCGAACTCTTCAAGCTATATATCCTATCCAGATTCCAATCAATTTCCATCACCCAACTACCACCATCAGAGACAACTACCGTAGCACCATGCTGTCTCCTCGGCTTGACCTCCCCGGATTTTGACCTGGCACCGGAACGGAAACGGCAGCTCTGGCTATTGCGGACTTGATTTGATATAGCGCCGGTGAATAAGCTGGTCTCCCTGACGTGGCTTTTGTGGGCGCTGAGAAATTCTCGAAGATTTACATTACATTACATTATCCTGGTAGCTTGCGACACTAAAAAACCACTTAGTTTTGAAGTTTTCGCGACTTTATCGTTCACAAATAGCTGGCAAAAAAGAGCCTAAAAATTAGGGCTGTTGTTCGATTAAAAATTTTAATCAAAATTAATCGCACGATTAATTTTTTTAATCGCAATTAACTGCAAATTAATCGCAATACATTTCCGTCAAATATATTAATCTTACTATTTTATAAGGACATCTGAAGCATAGAATTTTAATGACTGAATGCATTCTTTCTATGGCAAACATGTTCAATAAAATTTGGCCTATTGAATTTCTGCATTTAGTTTAATTGAACAGTTTTGTATGGCAGACACAATTGAAACACTGTCCAAATCAGTCAACTGCTCAAAATCCGTAATTTTTTTTGAGCCACCTTTAATTAAAATGCTATAGGCATGCATAAATGTGAAAATTAGACAACCGTTTTCTATCAAAATTGATAATTTATTCTGACAATTGTTTAGGCAGACCAGTTTATTTACATTGGTCGGTTCAAGGGATGCTCTTATTAATTAACAATTAATAACTATTGAACCTCGTTATTTAGGCTCAGTCGCAATTTTTCACAAGAGGTTGTGGTTCTTGCCAAACCTCGTTTCAGTTGTCCTTCTGTAAACATTTATCATTTGAAATCTGAAATCCATTGATCTTGCCACCTCCTGGAGTTCAACCAACGTAGTCTGACTGGGTGAGGAAACAACCTTATAGTGGACGATGCAATAATTAAGCGACGAATTGCTACGATAATAGGGCCTACTCAAATTCTTTTTTGAAATATTTGCAAAGAATGTATCACTAGTTTACGTGTGGGCCTTCCGTCTAAAACGAGTTTTTTCTGCCTCTGATTCCATTTTAATCAGATTTAATTAACGCGTACGATTAATGCGTTAAAAATTTTAATCGCAAATTTTTTTACGCGTTAATCGCATGCGTTAACGCGATTAAGTCAACAGCCCTACTAAAAATGGCTCCATTTAAGGTCGACACAGCCAAAAAATGCGCTGGTCGCTGGGGCGGAGCCCCAGACCCCACTGGGGGAGCTTACGACGCTCCCCCAGACCCCCTAGTCGGGACAGGCTTCGTGCCTTCGGCACTCGCAACTTCGCGCCTTCAGCGCTGCCACTGACGACCAATTACAATACAGCGTCCTGGCACTTCTTTTTTTACACTTTAAGCACTGGCACTAATCATGCTTATAGCCTATAGCCTAGGCCTACTCGTACACAACATCACACAAGGCAAAATACTGACAGTCCTTGTATGCCAATTCAGCTAAAATGTTGGTAAAAATCTCGTCCACATACCAGAAGCGTCTCATTGAGTCCGATTACATAGCGACCAGAAGCCATGACACGGTGATCACAGGACAGAGCCAATAGGCAACCTCCTGCCGGGCTATTACCCTGAATAGAACAAAACATTGCAATTGACATTCAAGACTCTTCAGAAAATAAATTAAATAAGTTAAAATAACAGAAATGTAATCATCCATTATTTTCAGAATGTGTCATTATGTGTGTGATGGACAAAGTGCTGCTTCGTGTTGATTAAATGTCTGTGATAGAATGTGGCTTACTTGTCATCACCTGGGCATATATCACTCTGGCATAATATATCAAGGAATGCTGTGTTCCATTCTCAAGTCAAATGAGCTCTGCAGCTCATGTAGACATGCAAAGCTACATTTTGCACACAAGCTTGAGCCAATTGTGTTCCCCATAAGGAGGTACCGTTATCTTGGGCCACGTGCAATTTTTGCATTATGACACTGTTAATAATACACTTCCAATCTGACTCGCAGTGTTTAAGGCTTCCAGGTTAAAATGCTTTTCTGATGTTATAGATTGAAGTCTAATGTCCTTCAACTAAGAAAAAGTGGCCCTCGTGTCCTCCGACTTAGAAAAAGTGGTCCGAAAGTTAAAAAAAAGGTTGGGAACCACTGGAGTAGTATAACCGATCAAATTAATAATGAGTAAAACAAACATTAATTGCTGCCACAGTCGCCAAAGGTGACACGTAGAGTCTCATCCAGAAGTTCTGCAAGGTTCTCCAGAATTCACGCACTCGATCAGGCTTCGGGTTGTACAGCTCCATGATGTCAAGGCCAGCAGAGAAGATTTTTGGCTGTCCCTTGAAGAAAGATTATTAATACAAGTTTTAATACTTGAGGTTTTAGCATGATCAGATATTTCCTCAAAACATGCCGCATAGTAGCCTATATCCAGCTAGGAACGGAGAGCGAACGTAACCATCCCAGTTTAAGAATGCTTCCAGGAACAATAGTTGATAATTATTGTAGTCACGAAATGAAATTCTTGGCTGCCCTACATGTACCTAGCCTTAGAGGAAGCCAACGAAGTTGTTTAAACATAAAGGTAGAAATACGACAGTTAGCCTGAAGTTGCAAACAGTCCGAAACTGCAACCAAAGTAAATAATTATGTGGTTAATTTTCTTTGTGTTTGAAGCTTCATCAGTCTTCATCTGTTAGACATTGGATTGTAGCTTAATGATCGTGGGTTCAACTGGTTGATTGAGCTTCTCTGGTTTGCAGGTTTCATGGTGGCTGAAAGATCAGGGCAGGGATGTATAACCCTGTCTCAGCACCAGTTGGATTAAGTTCTTGGAACCCTAACAGACTCTCTAATGCACACAATCATCAAGATTTGAATCCTTGCAGCAGTGATTCTTAGTTAATTCAAGCACTTGCAACTCATGCAAGGACTGCAGTCAATCTGAACCTGGTATTCCCTCTTCGTCTGATCTTCTCAAAACCAATCTATCCTCTCGTAGCCCTGCACACTTTTGGACGCCATTAAACTAACTTCCCACCCTATTAGACGCGTTCTATTGATGTTTTAACGCAATACAATACAAGATTCTAAACTCTCCGTTCTCTGGACAGGGCTGACTTGTTTGTTTCACGAGCTCGGACCACTATGCTCAAACTCGATCCTTTACCATCATTGGGCCCTCCTTGTGGAATTCTCCTCCTTCCACTCTGCGTGGGACTCTACTTTCTGGATCACTTTTTACATCTCTCGCTCTTCTTAAGACCTTTTTTCTCTAGCGGTCATCGCACTGGGAGCGCTACTGAATGGCCTCGGCTGTGAGCGGCGCTAGGCCTATATAAATTATTAATTAGGCCTACATTACATTAAGATTGCGCATCGTATTGAACTAACCGAAGTGATAATAAGTCCTTTTATCTGCCGGTCGTTCTCTAGTTTTTCCAGCGTCGTGTTGAGTTCGGTGAGGAATTCTAGATTCAGGCTGTTCACTGGCTTCCTCTTCAACTCGATAACAGCAATCCCTACAGAACACCAACAACTATGTCAGTAACCTAAAGGTAAAGCATCTAGTGGTTTTAGGGAAATGGACGCTATATAAATGCTCAATACGACAATATGACTGAATGAACGAACGAACGAACGTATGAATAAATGAATGAATGAATGAATGAATGAATGAATGAATGAATGAATGAATGGGCAACACTAATGAGTAGACAAAAGAGCTATCATATAAGTTGGTGCAGTGCGCTTGGCTTTCGAGTGCCGCTTTAGAAATTTGGAGATTACGATTTCGATTAGGCCTACTATACCATTTACATTTTTATGGATAGTGTGCTAAGTTATCATTCTTAGAAGGCATAGTGCCATCAAATTGGCAGATTAAGTTTCCCTAATAATCGAATTAAAATGTTTGAACAATTAACAAGCAATTTGAATAGAGTTAAATTGCAACAAACCAGTTACCTTCTGCAGTATCAACTGTCAGGTTCAGGTTAGATGCATTTGTGCTGTATGGATGCTGTACACTACATGAACGACCGTCTTGCAAAGTCTTGCAAAATAAGTTTAGGCCTACAGACGAACACTGCAGCCGCCTAACTGTCATCGAAGCAGTTCTGATTAACGCCATAATTATCCTGAAAATAAAACTAGCTTAGGTATATAGTGATTGAAATCAAACAGAATCTGAATAAGTTGAAATAAGTCTGATTTCCTTATGACTTGCAATCAATGACCTAACGTGATGGTCTGGACTCAATTTGAAAATGGGGTAGCCTACATCACTTAGCTAATCTGGGCCACACATAGTGTATCTGTGCTAATCTTCGGTAATAACCTACATAAAATTATCAAAGTCCAGGTAGGCTAGTGTCAAAATGCGTGCCCACTCAATATTTTTCATTGTTAGTACACTTGACACACAATTTTTACAGACACAATGGTCACGGTCAAGTTTTCTTTTAATGAACTGTGAAAACGCAGAGCAAGAGATTAAAAATATGGATAGGCCCTATCCATCAGAGAGGTTTCTAAACGTGGATTTTTCAGCTTCACGCTGTTTATCATTGTTATCATTAGGCCTACTAAATAGGCTATTAGTGTTTCGAACCGGTGTGAAGAAATTTGCTAAAAACCAAGAAGTAGCTAGAACACTATTTACAAAAGAAATAAGGTTCAATACTTTAGCATATTGCACACCTTATTAGGCCTATTGATTAATTAGTGATGTAAATATTATATTCATTGCTGCCAGTGCCAGACAATTCAATCTGACACTTGTACTTATAGGCCTAATTGTCCGTTCATACGTTGACGTGTATAGGCCCCTAAACTTGTACAGGCCTATAAGTGCCGCGTTGCCCTATCAGTTAGTAGGCCTAGGCCTACACACGAAAATATGCGTTGCAATATGTAGGACTATGAACCTAAGAAGTCCACCACATAATTATGATCTCATGATCAGAAATCGAATTCTAGCATAAAATTAGTCACCATCATTGATTTTGTGCTATCGTCCTATAGCCTACTCATAATTATATATCTGCTGCAACCGATTTTTTACACAGGTCCTATAAGTAGCCTAATTTATTAACCTATGCTCATGTTATTAGGCCTATTAAACAAATCTAGCCAACTTTCTCACTGTAGGCTAAGCAATTCATCCTCTAACTCACGATGTGCATTCATAAATAACACAATCTCAATGCAATGCAGACCTCATCAACCGTACGTCTCTCTCTCTCTTTCTCTTTCTCTTTCTCTCTCTCTCTCTCTCTCTCTCTCTCTCTCTCTCTCTCTCTCTCTCTCTCTCTCTCTCTCTCTCGGCCTCTCTCTCTCTCTCTCTCTGCGTGTGTCTCTCTCCGTCTGTCTTTGTTCCTTTGATTCTTTACAGAACATTGGTCGACATTGTGGGGCGCGGTGGTGTAGTGGTGGCGTCGTCGCCTTGGAGCCGGAAGTTTCGAGGTTCGAATCCACTTCGCCGCGTAAGGACCTTGGGAAATTCCTTCACTCACAATTGCTCAACGCTTCGGTGTGAAACTCCGATGCAGTCTCCGCTCTGCATTTTGGAGCGCCTCTGAGTAGAGAGTTTGAAGGGGCACTATAGCAAGTGCAGATACAAGCAGACAAGATTCGTCCACTCCGTGCAGTTGTTTGCGACTTCCTCTGCATTACGCCTACACGCTCATTAATGGGTCAATATTGGTAAGACGGCAGAGTCACTCTCTGCGAATGCTAGTTGTACTCCGACATCAGCCAAAAGTTCTTTATACCCAGTAAATGTTGAACAATACGCCTACGAGTTTTATCCTATCAATAATATTGTCAAACGATGGCCAACATCTACTCGCTGTTTAACCTACATCTTAACGATAATTAGGCTATTGGGCTCAATGGTGGCCATATAATAAAATAGGTTTAGGCCTGCGATGGATTAGAACAGTATCTTGACATTGCCCTCCTTTCAAAGTTCAGAAGTGCATATGCACAATCATGCGACAGAACATCGATGACGACAAACAATAATTAGATTGTGATTGAAGGACGTCTAGCTCAAGATAATTAGGCCACCATAGATAGGCTTATAATTATTATTGGTCAAAGTGGTTTGGATGAACAAATTGAGAACAATGGGAACGCCGGAGAAGAGTGGTATTGGAACTCGTGAGTTTCAGGGTCCCAGCATGGTGAGCAGTGGGAACGCAAACAAGAAATTTCTAGAGTGCTCAGTGGGAACGCAGTTCCTACACACTAACTTTAAACCCTGGATGTAATAATATTTATAATATCTATGGTAATTATTAGTAATTACACAGAATGGCATCATATGTACTGAGGGCACACCAACACAAATTTACAATCAAGTCAACACCCAGTATATAAGTGTGTCGAGATAAATCGTCAGTTAGACGAACTACGCCACTGGTCGCATTCTGCCAGTGCCAGTCCCAAGCCTGGACAAAATAGGAGGGCGACATTAATCATCTTCGAAATGGCAGTGTCGCAAAACAGCAACAAGAGAGAGATAGATCCTCAGTTAGTATATAAGACTTATCTGTTTAGCGACACTGTCCTAACAGATGATTAGCGTCACCCTCCTCCTTTATCCCGGCTTGGAACTGGCACTACCAAAGGTAGGGGAGTGACAGAGTTTAAGCCTCAGCAATTTGACAAACTACAAAGGTTAGTCATAAGTAGATAATGAAACATGACAATGAGCAGAATAAACAAAACAAAAAACAAGATGGAAAAAAAACTGAAAGACGAGACAAATGTTATTAACAAAATATCCACAAAGACAATAAACACCATCAGCTTGAACTTTTGAACCTTTTCTTTTGTTGCATGACCTCTTAATTATGACCCCACATTGAAAATGTCAATTTTTACACAGCATAATCAAATACATAGGCCTAAACATCAAAGGTTTTATCTACACATTTTGCATTTACTCATTCACAAGTCACAACATCATCAAATCAAACAATACAGACAAATTAAAGAAAATAGCTATTCGACCCTAAAAATATCTAAGTTCATTACAGCACTGCTCTTTGGAATCATATCTAGAACCGCCTCACATAACATTGAGGCTGTTTTAGAACGAAAGTCATTAAAATGCAGACCCAAATCTCGATCTAAGTTCCAAATGCCTTGTATCATAATTAAATTATATTGAAACAAGTGGCAAGAAGTTTCTGATCAATGACCGTTATTTTGCAACAGGCAAGAAGGAGTTTCTGGTCAAATGAATGACAGTTCCAGACAACCTTCTCCTGACTCAATTTTTCCGCTTAAGCGCTTCCAGGTATTTCGCAAGACTCTTTTGTATGGAGTCTTTTGTAACGAACGAGACAAAGGTGTCAATGTCCTCATCTCGTCTAGCAACAAGTCTATCAACTGTTGGCTTTCGCAAGGCCAGCTTTGTCAACTGTCTTGCATGAGCTGGAAAGAATACAATTCGGCAAATGTAAGGCAAGAGAACACACAATCGATTTTATCTAAACTAAACTAATCTGAAATTGATCAAACTATTGATAATCTAAACTAATCTAAAATTGACCAAGCAATTGTACTAATTAATATAATTAATGTGTAAGTTATAACCTCGAAAGAAAATGAATTGCAGTTAGAAGCAGTCATAAATTCAAAACGTACATTTGCTAGAAAAACATAGTGGTTGATTCAATTTGATCGAAAAATAGCAAACTTGTAACAACCCGGAGTACAATATTTTGGTGCACGTGCACCCACAGATAGTTTTGCTGACCATGGTTAAATTTGTTAGCAAAATCATAAAAAATACAAGGAAGGAAATTAAGAACACAGACACTTTTATAGATATTTCTAAATGTAAATTTCTCAGTTTCACTTTGCTTATCATTAGTAATCCACACTTTGGTACATTTATCCATTCAAGATCAGCACAGTTTACTGTATAAGCACCCGATGGCACGGGGTCATCAGCAAAAGGAGGTGGGGAAACTTATAAATGTAACAATGCCATGTGCGGACAATACACAAGTGTCGTTCGCCAAGATTAGTTTTTCATTGTATGCAGAACGTTTTTGAGGATGATCCAATATTTACAATGTTGGTTCACGATGTCTAAGCAGCAGTTCATGCATGTACAACCTTTAGCATGTAAAGTCGATTTCATTAAATGGATGAAAAGTCAGTTAATTACATGATCAATTGATCACCAATCATTAACAAAGTCTAACGTACTTGGCACCTGCAACCACTTGTTAAGCTCATCCTTAGCATGTTGGACAACGTCAGATTCAGCCACAACCTCATCGACTAAACCAACTTTGAGCGCTTCCTCTGCACTGTAAAGCCGTCCAATCTGAAGAGCTCTCTCCGACTCTCGATGACCAATGACATTCTTCATGGAATCAATGAACCTGAAAAATCAAGTTGATCAAAAGTGTTCTATTATATAGGGTGTCTCGATAGGTCGTGAACGATTTTGAATGCAGACAAATATATGTTATACACAATATATTGTGGAAAGTTTTATACTGGTAGATAGGTTATTCAAATGAAAATGTTAATATAAAAAAATTAGATCACTAGCTCACTTAATAAAATTGTAGCGCCAATATTCGTGACGTCATCAAATTCGTGCCAAATAAACGTCAAGTTAAGCCGCAAACAATATTGTACGACCATCATTGTTAATCCACACATAATTAATTAATACAAATTAGCATTTAGTATTTAATAAGGTGTCCTTTACTCTTTATTACTGCCTCAAGTCGATTAGTCATCGAGCAAATAGATTTTTCAGAGTTGTCAGAGGTAGGCCTATTGATGTCCACGCCTTACAAAGCCGACGTTTTAAGGTCGTTTGGGGTTCGGTATCGGCATAAACAGTTGCCGCCATAATACTGCAAACATTTTCCATTGGTGACAAACCCGGCGAATTAGGCGGCCAGTCCTTCGGTGAGATGTAGGCTATCCATTGATATTCTTGTTCAACCTTTCGACTGAGGCATTTGATGTGTGTGCACGTGCAACGTCTTGTTTAAATAATCCTTCGCCGTTATTACGAAACATTTTTGTGGCTGTGAACTGAGCGCATAGGCTACTGCTTTTCGCTGGAATGCGGGTTTGACCTCTTTCTCCTGTATCTCATTTATGTAATAAGTCGAAGTGACTGAAGTTTTATTTGGAATGATATGAGGTTTTGTTAGTCCAACTGTTTATGCCAAACCCGAACCCCAGACACTGAACACCTTAAAACGTCGACTTCGTAAGGCAGGGACATCGATAGGCCTAGCCTACCTCTGACAACTCTCAAAAATCTATGTGGCTCGATGACTAATCGACTTGAGGCTGTAATATAGAGCATAGGAAACATTATTAAATACTAAATGATAATTTTTATTAATTAATTATGTGTGCATTAATAATGATGGTCGTACAATATTGTTTGCGGCTTAACTTGACGTTTATTTGGCACGAATTTGATGACGTCACGGATATTGGCGCCACGTTTTTATTAAGTGAGCTAGTGATCTAATTTTTTATATTAACATTTTCATTTGAATAACCTATCTACCAGTATAAAACTTTCCACAATATAATGTGTGTAACATATATTTTTCTGCATTCAAAATCGTTCACGACCTATCGAGACACCCTATAGCTATAAATTTATAAAGCACTTCTCAAGCACATACCAATCAGATGAACTCCCAGTGTGAACGATCCAGACAAAAGAAAGTGGTTTTGGGACAGGGAAAAGGTGTACTTCGGGTACCAGTAAAAAAGTAAAAATAAGCCACGCTTTAAACCTACTGTGCAGCTTATATTGAAAATTAGGAAATATAATGTAGTGTTAAATATAAAAAACATACATGCAATGATAAAATTTTACTGCTTACCAGAAAGGTGCCACAATGCCCTGAAAACGCAAAAGAACAACTGTTAGATTCCATCACATAAATCTGATCTAATGAAACAAACCTCATCAAACTGAAATGATTTGGGCGAGAAGACTTACAGTATCTAAGTCAGTCTTTATTGTAGTTTTTGGACTATGCAGAAACCAAGCAAAATAATAATTTTCAACACATGCCCTTGGAACTACTTGCAGGTGCAGACAGCCAACGTAAAACAAGTCACAATCTTTTAATCCTTTACGCGTTTGCCCCGAGAATATCCGCTGAAAACGGCCTGAAAATTTAAAAATGAACTGGTAACGGGTTAAAGTCAAGCATGACCATCAGTCTACAAGTCTCTTTTTTTGCTCACGCTTCAGATGAAACTATCTCCACTATTCACCCTTCGTCAGACCAATAAAAATTCCATTTCATGCTTCAAAACTCAGTTTGTGACTGTACTGCAGATTCTCTCGTTTCATTCATGTCAGAACGTTCTTAGCATTAGGATACATCCACATAAGTCATGCTTTACAAGCTGTTTACCTCTGAAGTATCTTTCAATCTGTCAAGCATCTTGGATCTTGACTGAATTCGCCAAAAGAAAGTGGTTATGGAGAGCTGCTAGACTACCAAGACGTATTAACTGATGTCTTGCGAACAACAATGACACTGCC
Organism: Lumbricus rubellus; assembly: GCA_945859605.1. Taxonomy (NCBI): domain Eukaryota; kingdom Metazoa; phylum Annelida; class Clitellata; order Crassiclitellata; family Lumbricidae; genus Lumbricus; species Lumbricus rubellus. The sequence continues at coordinate 28,196,796 of OX243818.1, forward strand.
AGACTATGACACTGTGGGGCGTGGTGGTGTAGTGGTGGGTTCAGTGCCTTGGAGCCAGAGGGTTCCAGGTTCGAATCCACCTCAAGTCACCATGCACGGACCATGAGCAACTCCTTCACTTGCAATTGCTCGTACATTTCGGCATGAAACTCAGATGCAGTGTCCACACTGCAGTTGGTCAGTGCCTCTGTGTAGCGAGCTTGAAAGGGCACTGTGGCAAATGTGATGAATAAAAATCTAAAAAAACTAAGTAAGTTTCCAAACAGATGTTCATTGAAGATGAATCTCGATAAATATTGCTGCACCAAAGCAGAACAGAAATTGTTAAATTTTTATTTATGTTTAACCTGTCCAATGTTCATGGTGATTCTACAATGACAAACTACAAAAGAAAAGCAAACCTATTAAGCCCTTATATCTGCATCGCGTCAATGCAACAAAATTTTTTTTAAAATCTTGTCTACTAACCAACAGCGTCTCATTGAGTCCGATTGAATAATGACCAGAGGCCATGACACGGTGATCACAGGACAAGGCAATAAGGCAACCACCTGCCGGGCTATGCCCCTGAATGGAACAAAACATTGCAATTGACATTCACGATTCTTCTGAAAAATGCAAATTTTTCCAATATATCACAATGCACACGTGTTAGACAAAGCACTATTTCAAGCTGTGGAAATTTTTCTACTAGAATATGTTTGAATGGTTGGTAACACCCCACAGTACATCATGAAATGTTGCGTTCCAGTCTCAAGTGTCAGAGCGCTTCTGAGTAGCCTACCTTGAAGAGGCGCTATATAAATTTCCTAAATAAATAAATAAATAAACTCATTAACTCCGCCGTTTGTGAAGACATGCAATAGCTACATTCTTGCATGTCAACTTGAGACCATCAGGACCATCATCCTGATACACCCTTGTTGCTTACACTTTCAACCTACCTCACAATGCATTAATGCTTAAAAGTATCTAGGTCAGTGATTGATTGATATACAATAATAGTAACAACAGAAATAGCAATTAAATATTTTTAATATATCTTTAGTATGTCAATATGTATCAGAACCAACACATAAGAAAAGTACAAACATTAATTGCGGCTACAGTTGCCAGAGGTGACACATAGAGTCTCATCCAGAAGTTCTGCAACGCTTTCCAGAATTCACGCACTCGCTCGGGTTTCGGATTGTACATCTCCATAATGTCAAGGCCAGCAGAGAAAATTTTCGGCTGTGCCTGGAAGAAAAGAATAACACGTCTTGACTTGCACATTGTTAGCCAGATTATATATTATTATATTTGTGGGGCGCGGTGGACGGTGGTGCAGTGGGTATGTTCGTCGCCTTGCAGCCGAAGGGTTGCAGATTAAGATCCACCTCAAGTCGCCGCGTAGGGACCTTGGGCAAGTCCTTCACTCACAATTGCTCAGCACTTCGGCGTGAAACTGAATTGCAGTGTCCACGCTGTAGTCGGGAGCACCTCTCAGCAGAGAGATTGAAGGGGCGCTATAACAAGAGCACATACAAACAAAATATTCTTCTGTCACTTTAAATATTTATCCAGTTAGACGTGAAGAGTCAAAGTGACAATTGGAGTAGAACAGTGTTGAATATATAAACTGCCTAAGTCAAATGAAGATCCCTTGCTGCAGTGGTACTACTCATTTTAAGAGACCTAATAAATTAATGCACTTATGATGCATGCAAAGATTCTGAACCTGACGTGCAAAGCGTAAACACAACTCGCCCTTTGAACCATTACCGTAACTGAATTACTGTTCAACGCCCAGCAGAAATAACAAACATAAAACACAAAAAAATTCAACTACAAGTTCAAATGGTCGACAAATGAACAATGTTTACAGTTTCTGACTGTTTACAACTTTAGACTGTAATTTCAGATCGTTTATTAATTTGAACTAACCGAAGTAATAATAAGGCCATTTATCTGTTTGTCGCTTTCCAGTTTATCCAGCGTCGAGGTGAGTTCGGTGAGCAGTTCTAGATTCAGGCTATTCACTGGCTTCCTCTTCAACTCAACAACAGCTATCCCTACAGAAACATCAGCAGCAATATTAGTAATGCATTGAAGCTAAATAACTCATACATTATGATAAAAACATAAATTTTGAGATAACAGGACTGTGAATGTCAAATAACTTAAGATATAGATCATTGCCTCTTTTCTTCAAATTATCTCGCCTCAGCTTCACCAAGAGAGTAGTGTTTGATATGACATATGTCATCTTGCATTCCTGCATACATATGTAATGGCACTGAAAATGGCAGTTTTGGTGGCCCTTAAAGGGCTGTTTTCAGTTGTCTGGTACAGGTAGCGCTCGGCGATCTGGCACAGAATTCAGATTCACATTTCGGTGTGACCTTGCGCGCGTTTCAAATTTATTTAATAATAATAATATTAACGATGATCGTTAACTCCAGAACAACACAGCCTTTAGTATTTATTGTTTTTAAAGCCTGAGAGATCATATATACCTCGGGTGCTAATAATAATAATAATAATTAATAATAATAAATAAACCAGTTACCTTCTGCATTATCAACTGCCAGGTTCAGGTTAGAAGCAACTGTGCTGTATGGATGCTGCACACTACATGAACGACCGTCTTGCAAAGTCTTGGAAAATAAGTTTACAGACGAGCACTGCAGCCGTCTAACTGCCACCGAAGCAGTTCTGATCAACGCCATTTCCTGAAAGCAAAACTAGCTTAGAGTGATTGAATTCAAACAGAATCTTAAAAAGTTGAAATAATTCTTACTGCCATATGCCCTGCAATCGATAACCTGACGTGGCAGCCTAAACTTAATCGATTATTATACGAAAAATTTATTATACGAATTTAAATCATATAATATATGTATTATGTATACCGGGACACACTTAGCGCATCGCTGCTCATGTCATCTAGGGTTTTATGCATCAAAGTCCAGGTCGTGTCAAAATGTGTGTCCGCTGAATGCTCTCACTTTTAAGGTACCCTTTAACACAGAATCTGAATAAAAGATTAAATAGAAATGGTACTATACTACACACTTTTACTTACCGGAATTAAACCACTTTTCAAGGCTCTAAACTAGATTAAATCCTCCCTCCTCACTGCAGGCTCCTTTACCCATCGACGTATGTATATTGAGTGCAGTGTAAAAGACAGGGATGCCACTATGAAGTAAAAAGTCAGATCTGGCCGAAAAAGGCTAGAAAAGACTATATTGTGAATTTATGAGAAAATGCATGGATTTTTCGATTTTTTGTGCTTGAAATTTAAATATCTGATGACATTTTAATGTCATCCCATCAAAATTTGGTTCTTTTTCCTGAAAATAATTCTGATGACTCTTTTTCTTAGTTTTTCACTCCAAAAATCTAAAATCTTTGGGGTTCCGTAGTCACAACATTTTAACTTTTTTCCTTTTTGTGCATTTTCACCTAAAAGCCTATTTGATGTGGAAAAGTCTGAAAAACCACCCTGAGAAAAAAGGCTATTGAGCCTATGTCCTGACAAAATCCCCTAGACAAGATCGACCGAAAAATCTAGATCTAGGTGGGAAAAGCTAAGAGTGGCATCCCTGGTAAAGATACCAAACAAAAGATAAAATACCATAGATATAATATAGTCATGAATACAACAGACATCTTTATAATGCCTACCATTGATGTGTATTATTGATATGTATTATAATATAGTACATTTCCGTGATGCCTACTACTAGTACTCGTTGTGCGGCACAACCCATTTAAATTGCGCTTGGAGCGTGACGCCGTCATATGCACTTTGGCAGCAGTGTTGAAGGCTCTCATGCGAGTCGGGTCAGACCAATTCATTGAAGATGAGTAGAGTCAAGGCCATAATAATATTTATGCGGTCGCTATAATTATAATTTTTTTATAAGATCGAGTACATTGACATTAATTTACACCACAGTAGGCGCCTAAGAATGGTAGGCACTTCCAATAATTATTTTGTGCCAACAACCTCTTGGCTAAAATCGCTACTCATTGGCACGAACGCATGTCGATGACGTCACGATTTGTTACATCACTACACGCGGTATACAACAAAATCCGAGAAATTGAAGGTGAAGAACATCAAGAACATCAAAAGATGGAGAAGAGAAAGAACAATTTCAATGTTTTTACGATAACATATTGATCCGTGTTTAGTGGACAACGCGGATACATTCTTGGACCTTCCTCTTAACACTTTATTGATAACGTCGCGATTCGTTAAACTCTCTACCTGAAGTATTATCTGTAAAATCTGATAAATTGAAGGTGACCATCAAGAACATCAGAAATTGGAGTTAAAGAACAGCTGCAATGTTTTTACGATAACATATTGATCCGTGTTCGGCGGACAACGCATACATTCTTGGATATTCCTTTTAACACTTCCAATTCCTGAACTATGTCAGCAGGGCCGAGACAAAACGGTATACAAGATGACTGCAACGCGAGCTCAGAGCGAATGGAATTAGATGCGCTTGACAAAGTAAACATTGTCAAATCTATAGTTTAAAGACTTCTATAGCGCTTCTTTACTAATTTAAGCCTATTTTTAGGCATCCAGCGATGGTCGCTGCTTAGCAAAATCGTTGTGCCATAATTCCAGGTCGAGCTGACAGCTTAAGATGCAGTAATATGGGAATTAAAATAACAGGTTACATTTAAATTAATGGGGGGTTAAACCGTAGTTTAGGTTGCTAAATTATTTGGCCAAAAGTGATGTTGCTAAATTATTTGCATGTGTATAAATGATATACAAGTAATTTCTGGATCGCCAGGTTCAATCCAGCTTCCATTTCAACTATAAATATGCCTTTATCCAGCTTCCATTTCAGGTATAAAATGCCTTTATCCAGGTTCTACTTCTCAAGCGTTTTTCGTCAATCCAGCTTCATTTTCAGCAGAATGACTACACTAACCCTAAAACTAACCCTAACTGACCCTCACGACGCCTAACTTAATTGAGCCCTAACCGACCCTCATGCGTAAAATCCCGCTTCTATTTCGTCAGGAAATATTTGTCATCGAATTTAAGAAATTGGTTGTCGGATAAAAAAGTACCGTTTTTCGTCAATCCAGCTTCCATATAATTATATACTATAATTTTTCTTCTCTCGTTTTCGGTTTATATTGCTACTTCCGGTTGCGAATGTTCAGAAATTGGAATAGCGCGTTTTATGGCGCGTTATATTCATGATTGGGGTGTTTCTTAATTTAGCAACCTAAACTATGGGATGTCGAAAATGAAAATTATTTAGCAACCTAAACTATGGTTTAACCTTAATGGGGTGGGGGAGGCGAACATTACTTACTTATGTGTACGGCGCTATCATGCATTGCTTCACCAAAACTGACAGAATAATGAATATATTATGTACCAAAATAGTATAGTTTTTGTCACGAGTGTTGGTTAGGACAGGTTGAGCATCGTGAGGGTCGGTTAGGGTTAGCACCGTCATATGAAACTCTGGTGGACTGATGGAAATATTTTTTGGGTCAACTAGAAGTTGGATTGATGAAAATAGTATGGCTGAAACAAAACTTGGATCTGACATTTTCCGGAAATGAAATGGCTCTTATAATATTATAGTCTGGCCGTGCATTCAGTCTTGAGAGTCCCTTCTTTCACCATATTCTCGTAGATTGCACCACAGCACCAGTACAACTTGTCATTTCTTTACCTACGTTTCACTTGCAGATCACTCTGGTTGATTTTGGTCTTGTGTTGTCAGGTAATAAGACTTAAATAAGTACCTCTGAGCAGTTTTTGAACATTTAAACAGTGCTATACAAATGTGTGTCTGTAGTTTGTATAGCACCTTTTATGTTCAAAAATGTTTTCTGGAATCGATCAGATCCCTGAAAATATGAACTATAGCTTCTGTTTACTGATATTAATGCATTTGATTTAATCCTAGAAATCTAGGAACATTTAAGTACTTTTAATGCTGATGGAGGTGCAAAACTCAAGTTCACTCAGTCATCAATGAATAATATTACAGAGAAGTTGTGTCATGTTTGTTGGATTTATGTTAGTGCGTATTAATTATAATTGTGGTATAATAAATCCGAGTTTTTTGTTGGTAAACAGGAAGCTTGCTGTCTGAAGTCCAGAATACGATGCCTTGAAGACCAGACTGAGGTTTATTTCATACTAACTTTTGTGCATGTGTAATGATTACATCATCATCGTCATCAACAACAACAACATCATCATCATCATATTCATCATCATCATCCTCATGTTCATCATCATCATCATATTCATCATCTTCATTTGCTTCATCATCATCATTGTTATTTTATGCTCTAAAGTTGCACAGTATCACTAATTAAGAACAGTGGGAACATGTCTGGAATGTACCTAAACATCAAGATTATTTTTATTGATTATTTTATTGTTATATTATTATTCGTGATATATCTAGTATTATTAGAAGTAGCAGCTGCTGCTGCAGCATAATAATTTTTCATGATGGAAGTAGTACAGTAGTACGAGTAGTAGCAGTGGGGCTAGAGCATTTTCATCATTGTTTCATATGCTGTATTACCCTATAATAGATCTCCTCAGAAGCTTTACGGCTAGTGTGAAGGCTCCATTTGATAAAATTCAGCTTTAAACTCTTAACCACAGCAATCCAACAGCAAGACAGCAAGACTTAATTGTCATAATCAGACTTGGACATCTGAATCCATGCCATCAAGTGGTACGAGAGACTTGAAATGGTACTTCAAGCATGAATCTGTGTTTAGCAATTATGCAATGCACCCAGTATAAAGACAATACAACCTGAAATCCTGAATGTGGTCTTAGTAATACTATGCATCAAGTACAGTAATACAACCTGAATGTGGTCTTAGTAATACAATACACTGAGTACAAAGACAATACAACCTGAATGTGGGCTTAGTTATACAATGAATATGGTCTTAGTAATGCAATGCACTGAGTACAAAGACAGTACAACCGTAATGTTATCTTAAAGCAGTAATACAATATAAATACACTGTGATTTACAAAAAACTAAGCCAAATTGTTTTTCATATATCTCTAATGCCTGAAAACATATCATGCTAAAATTTTCCAAATATTTAGAGAATTGGACCAAGAATTTGATCCCAAAATTTCATGAGATAAAGTTGAACGGATAAAAAGATATGAATATTTAAACTTCATATGCCGAAATTTCAGTTTACAAGCAATTTTCTGTCTGATTCAATAAAAAAAGTAAGCTAAACTGTTTTTCTTATATCTCCAATGCCTGATAATTAATAATAATTAGACACAGGGTGAGAATTGCCGGGGGGTTTGGGGGGTTCAACCCCCCCAGTCTTTCTCAGAGCCCCATGTTAAAGTATGTTTTTCATACCCCAATTTCAAGTTTATCATAGGCCAACCCCCCCAGTTATTTTTCCACAATTCTCATACTGATTAGACATGAATGTTATCTTCGTTATGCAATATAAATAAATAGATACAATACAAATTATGCTGTGCACAAAGACAATACAATGTGGATGTGTTCTTGGTGAACATAGGTTATGCAAACAGACGTCACATGTTTCCGAGGCCAGGTGCGCAATTTGACGACTGTCAACGACTGCTTCCGGAAGGAACTCGAAGACCTGAAGAGGTGCAACGTCGGCCTCAAGTGGAGGCGCTGCGACCTTGAAAAGGAACTCACTCAACTGAATGCCATGTCGGACTGCCTTCGCCAGCGAGTAAGAACTTTCTGACTGACTTCGTTTCCGGTAGTTAAGTGAGTGCAACTCCTCAGCATTGGTGTGCCCTCAAACACTCAAGGAGGTCCCACATGGTCTCTCTCATGGCCTCCGTATGGAATAGGTGGTCCCATTTGAATCCTATAGATATGGGTCCCTTTTGGGAGTAATGTTCCATACAGTGCATCCGTCTAACTATTTGTTTAACCCTTTGCCGACTAATGTGTGGTAAATGGTATGGGAAATCCTATACCCTCGGATGGTAAAGGGTTAATATGAGCTTTATAGGGGTCCCATGTGAGAAGAAGGGTACCTTATGAGTCGTGATGATGATGATGGCTCTCTGCCCGAAGGCAGGTTCATTTTCTTTACGCCTCTGGGGATGAGATGAGGGAGGTGGTTCCCGTTGCCCCCCCCACAGACAATGATGGGTAAGCACACATGCTAGCCCGAGATATCTAAATCTCTGAATGTCAACTCCCAGCTTGGGGCTTGAACCGCAGTCCATTGTATCCAACGGACGAATGCCGCTCTCGCTTACCGGTGTAGCTAACTAGTCCAATTTATGAGTCGTATCAGGGTCTAATGTGGGAATACGGTCTCTATATGAACCCCATGTGGATATGCTGGCAAGGATGGAACTTTGCTTCAGCAGGTTTTTACAAACAGACAGCCAAGTAAGCTAGGTCATAATTAATTGTTGATATTTTTGTGCAGTTTTGTTAAGCATGCACTTGGCAGAATACATTTTTATTAACTTTTCTGTCTTGGTTGTACACATGACCATTTTTATACTGCCAAGATTTCTTATTAGCTTCCCTTCAATTGCATTCTTTTATCACTGTGTTGGGGGTGGTCGCCCGGTGATGGCAGTGTAAGTGGTTTTTAACGAATAGTGATATCTTGCATAGATAAAAATGTGAATTACATTAACATTAACATAAAAAGGGTTTGAAGCACTTGGTTAAGAAGACTTGTGTCTGTCAGAGCCGCCGCAACTTATTTTGTATTGCTTAAAAGCCCATCTGTCATAGAGCTGCCTCGTGACAGTGTCCACTGAGGCAGTTCTATCATCCGAATCATTCCATAATATACAACTCTTAGGCTTTCTGCCTAATGTTCCTTTTGAATTCTTAAATAATTATCAATCAATCAAACAAAAACTTTTTATTGTCATGAAATTATATCAACACACATGAATAATATTGCATAATTTGCATTCAGTTTGATATAGACAAAAGGGAACCCTGAAGGGATAAAATCCTGCTGTAGGATGCCAATTTTTATCTAGTTACACAATAGTTGACAATATATGTAAAAACTAGTTAATTAATTAATTCCAGAGGCTATTGTATTATAATTGTATTGTACTAATGTTTTTTTTCACTTGAATTTAAGTATTTACATGTTATTCGTCAATCGCTTGTCTCTGAATGTGTGTCCTTGTAGCTGCATGGCTGTGTTACGGCGCCATAGAAATTGTCATTGTTATTATCATTATTATGTTTGTTTGTTTGCTTCAGTTGGCCTTCTTTGCTTGTCGGTGAGTTCTCCAGGCAGCTTTAAACAAAAAAATTGCAACAGCGTCGATATAACAGCTTCGCAGCACAGAGAAAGATACCTGCGTGATTTGAATGTTAACGAAAGTCTCTGGTCTTCGCTGAATTATGCTGAATAGGGGGAGACACTTGACTAATAAGCGAAAAACTGAATCAATATACTTGAAACCTCTAGAAATTAAATGACCATCAACTGTTGTTAAGATTGGGGTTCTGTACAATACCTGTTTCTTATTATAGTCTGCATAAGTGTATGTCAAGCATGTCTTTAGACTCTGCTGTGCTTCGTGAAGGCACAAGAAAATATGTCAAAAATGTCTTCAGTTTATTCAATACATATTGTTTGTTTGTTTGTATGCGCACTTGTTATAGCGCCTCTTCCAGCTCTCAACCTCTACTCAGAGGCGCTCCCGAATGCAGAGTGGACACTGCATCGGAGTTTCACGCTGAAGCGCTGAGCAATTGTGAGTGAAGGACTTGCCCAAGGTCCTTACACAGCAAGGTGGATTCGAACCCCGAGCCTTCCAGCTCCAAGGCAACGACGCCACCACTACACCACCATGCCCCCCTGTAGGACTATGCATTGCTACGGATGCACATGGCTGAAGGCATGTTCAAAAGCTAATTATGTATCCGTAATATTGTTGAATCATACAACTAATCAAAATAAGTATATCTTTTAAAAAGTCAACTGCTAACCACATTTTGGTATGCATGCTAAAAATAATGAAGTCAAAGAGTAAAATTAATCATTCCAATTATAAATGTTCTACGTGCAAACTTGTCTGCAGTGATCCTCTCATGGCATGGGTGCATGCATATGTAGAAAAAGCTACTGATTTCATTGGATGCAGTTGTTAATCATTTCGCGTTTGATCTTTTTTTAAAATTTGACCGGCACCATAGAAGTTATTATTATATTAAGAGTCTTTATAATTTTGGCTGGAGCTTTGCTTACCTAAGCCATAGAAACAAAAATGGCGTCCAATGGCGGCGGTAGAATGACTCGAATTCTTCAGAAACTGCAGACTCGTCTGCAGTCTGGAGAGTATTACGAAGCTCACCAAATTTACCGCACATTATATTTCAGGTAATGAAAATGATCGACTGATAAAGAGCGATGGGCTGTTCTAAAGCAAAAATGCCAGTTGGTGCGCGTCTGTTTAACGTCATAACAGAGCTCTATTACCCCGCAAGACTATCTCATTCCTCCTATCCTATGTTTGGCGGGGATTTGGCAATGCCATGGAGCGTAAACAGCTTCATAGCCTTCTGAAAAATTTGATTCTTGTCCCCACCCCGGTTTCATAGCTTTTGACGAACTTTGTTCTAGAGGTATAGCTGACTGTTCTATTCCGTTCAATCCTCTTAAACCATTGTCACATCCTTCACGACCTTCCCCCTTCTCCATAAGATCACTCCTTACAATTCTCGAACCCTACTAGACTGGAAACCTTTACCAAAAGAAGTTTTATTATGAGTATAGTGTATGACTTTCTATAAATGTTTCTATTGTTTATTTCTTGTACAGCAAATGTACAGTACGCAACAGGTTAAGTACTGTACATTTGCTGGTAGGCTAATAAAGAATATTCTTTAATTACTTTTAGTATAGCGATGGCAGCTGCAACTGGACATAAGACTTAATGCTTTACTACAAAAATGCATGATGTCTGTACACTGTACAATTCACTGATCAATAATTTATCGTATAGGTGACAGGAAGATGTATAGTAAATGTAACTACACTAGAATTAGCAATTGAGACCTTGTGAATCCAACATTTGACACATACAAAAAAGGGTAAACACGAAGACTGGCTGCCCGTACTCCAAACAATATGGCTGCCAACGATTAAATAAAATTAGAGCGCGACCTATCAACGACATTGTTCATCAATTCGGCTTCAATTTCAGCAGAATGACTGCACTAACCCTAAAACTAACCCTAACCGACCCTCACGATGCCTAACCTGAGCCCTAACCGACCCTCACGCTTTGCATGTTGGGATGCATGTTGCAATGTCGTTGTTAGGTCGCGCTCTAATTTTATTGCAATAGTTGGCAGCCATATTGTTTGGAGTATGGGCAGCCAGTCTTCGTGTTTACCCAAAAAAGTTAGTATTCATAAAAGTTAGCATATGTTACAATTACTGATGTTCTATTATGTAGATATTGCACCCAGCAAAAGTTTGTTGAAGCTGTTGACTTCTTAAGAACTGGTGCACTCGCACTGTTGCAAGCAGACCAGGTAAGTGTTCTTTTGTTTATCTAATTTCTCTGCTTTTCACATTCAAAGTACATTACATAATAGATCCTGTGCTTGCTCAAATTATATACTACAATTTAATGTCCCAAAATCATAATATTGGTTGTGTAATGTGTATGTTGGCGATTTACAAAACTAAGGTGTTTTGGGCAGGTTGAATTGCAGAATTGTCCACAAGAATGTTGCACCTCTTTCAAAAGTTATACACAGATAGATCTTTCATTGTAGTGCAATGACATTTCTATTTGAAGTCCTAAACACAATGACTTACGGTAAACAATATAATAGGTGTACAGGTAATATTATGCGATAGAACACAATCATCTGGCTTTGCTTCATAATATTAATCATGCAGTATAGGCATTAGGCATAGTATATCGTACAGGCAAAGTGCTATATTATGCAATGCATAATAACATTACACAATGCTGGCTTTGTTTATTGCAGTTGTCAAGTGGAGCTGATTTGGCACTGCTGATGATGAATACTATGGAAACGTCAAATATACCAGTTAGCACAGATAACATTGGTAAGTTTTTCACAAAGTGCATAATATGTCCGTATCCTTTTTAAAACATGTAAGCACTCAGGGAATTTCTACGAGCTGTTTTGATATGTTTCAGTTGTGTTCTGGTTAGGGAAAACGTTCAATTTTAATTTTCATTTAAGTTCTGTCTTAAAATTCCTTTTTAGATCAACTAGATAGCCACGTGTTATTACTTAACCTACGCAGCAGAGCATCGTAACTAACTTAATTGGGATTACGACAGTTTATTTATATAGCATTTCAAGTAGTGTGTATCGTGCTTTGCAATGGCACTTTGTCAGTTTACCATCATCATCAATTCATCATCATCATCATCAATTCATCTTCATCATCATCATCATCAGTTCCTGATGCCAAGCAATTAGGGTGATGGATACGAATGAATGATCTCCATATTCCACGTTCATTTTTAAAGTCTGTAACTTGAACTTACTCCTCGTCGAACTAGTTGCTGGACTGGAGAAAAGACGTTAACTAGTCTTTTATGAGCCGCATCTTGTTCCTCATCAAGTTATGGTCAGACGCAGTCCCTCTTATCAGAACACTAGACTTGAGTTGGAAATAAGTTGATTTACTCTGATCAGAGTAAACTAACCTGATGTGTTCGAAATACATTTAAACCAGAGAAATCCGTAGTTGTGTGGTCTTTTTTGCTTTGTTTTTCTTTTCTGCCAGAACATTTATAATCACGCATAAATTTTGTCCTACTGTAATCATTATAGCAAAGGTCGTTGATCTGCACCAACACATGGAGAATGATTTGATCGACCGACCGAATTACGTCTTAACCGCCGTTCGCTGGTCGAGACAGAACCCGACGGCCTCATCGTCTTCTTCCTCGGTGTCTTCGGCGTCCAACGTGTCGTCTGCTGTCTCCTCGTTCTCTTCCCCTGTTTCTTCCGCTGCATCTAGGACAGTTGGTCATCCGCATCTGCACAGAGGATTTGCGGTCACCTTCTGGAACGGTGAGAGTTTCGAGAAAGCAATTATGTACACACTTAGTTTTGTGTGTGTGTGTCAGCGATGCACGCCACACCGAGCGTCTTCCTGAAGTGACGACATCAGGAAGAAGCTCGGTGTTGCGTGCATCACTGACAAGGCACGAGAGATCAGGCTGAGGTGGTATGGACATGTAATGAGAAAAGAGAAGGATAGCTTTGTCAAAAGAATCATGCAAGTGGAGGTATATGGTCGACGCAGCCGGGGACGACAGAAGAAAAGATGGGAGGACGTGATACAACAGGACCTGAAGTTGCTCAAAATAAAGAAAGAAGACACTGGAAACAGAGACAAGTGGAGGAGAAGGATCCAAGTGGCTGACCCCTCGCCAGAGGGAATAATTTTAGCCAGAAGGGATAGAAGTGTGCGTGCGTGTGTTTATGTGGGTGGGTATGACATTGTGTGTGACGCTTTGTGTATATTTTTCTGGCTATGAGTCATGGTTTTTGCACGAGAATTGTGGGTAGTGACTTATATAAAGGTGCTGAAATGATTACCGGGGTAATCTGTTAAATTTTATATATGTTATTTGTCACCTCTCTATCATTCAGTCAGTCATCCTTCAGCTATGTGTGTGAGGTATAGAACCAAAGAACTTGACACCATGTTTTATGTCAACCTTAAGGCTTTTCTTTTTAGCCAGAGCTGATTCAGGAGTGCTTCTGAGTAGTTGACCTTGAAGAATGCTATATAAATCTAAATGTATAGATCTGTCTTTGTCTTCATTGCTTTCATTACATGCATCCTGTAGTGTACTTGCTTTGTAAACAGATTTATCGTCTAAATCGAGGTACTTAAGAGCCACCACCATTTGTGGGGCACAGTGGTGTAGTGGTGGCGTCCTTGCCTTGGAGCCGGAAGGCTCGAGGTTCGAATCCACCTCGCCACGCAAGGACCTTGGGCAAGTCCTTCACCCACAATTGCTAGGCGCTTCGGCGTGAAACTCCGATGCAGCATCCGCTCTGCATTCGGGAGCGCCTCTGAGTAGGAGGCTTGAAGGGGTGCTATAACGAGTGCACATACAAACCATCAACTGCCCAGGTACATGATATTAATCGGTGGATTTTTCATAAGAATTTGCTCGAATTGTTGCAGAATACGACTACTGCCAGGCACGGTATCACTTCATACGTTCAGAGGATGGAGAGGGATGTGCTGAGATGCTGATTGAATATCACATCCGCTGCGGATACCCATCAGAAGTCGACATGTTTGTGGCACAGGCCGTTTTCCAGTGAGTCAATATCTATTATGTATTGTGTTGTGTGTTGTTTAGTTGCCTAACCACTGAGCTGTTGGGTATGTAAACTTTTGCGCTGTTCAATATGCATAATTATATTGGTTATGTAGGTTGTTATGTTATGCCTGAGTTGTTTTAGTATTTACCGGGTACTCCAATTTTTAAAGAATCTATGCCTGTGTTGCCTATGTATCTTGTATCTATGCTTCTGTCACATGGGTATCTGTATTTCTGTTGCTTAGTTATCTAGTTCTCAGTTATTTAATTATCTTTGCCTCTTTGCTTAATTATGCATATTATTGTTTTAAAATAAATTTGTAACGTGTGCACTGTGCAAGGTCACACCTAAATGTGAATCTGAGGCACGGATATATTTGTTGCTTAGATATCTAGATGCCTTTGTTGTTTAGTATCTGTACCTTCTGTTGAAGTTTCTTAGGTATCTACTCCTCTGTTGCTCAAATATCTATGCCTCTGTTGCATAGGTATCTAGTTCTCCGTTTATTATCTATCTCCGCCTGTATTACTGTGGCATTTGTGGCCATTGTTGTTCAGGTTCTTATGCCTTCGAAACAAGGTGACAGCCGAGATGTGTTTCAACTGTTACACCACACGTCATCCACAGGTGGAGAAGGGTCCTCCGTTTGTCCGACCTCTCCTCAATTTCATCTGGCTGCTGCTGTTGGCCGTCGACAGGTGAGCATCATTCTTTCTATCCAGTATGCATCTGTGTTACATCATTTTACACTTCCCCCATCATTTTGGTCACCCCAAATTCTCTCTGGTAGTCTTTCCTCATCTTTCTCACGCTTAAAATTGTGCCTTCTTTCTCATGGTTGCTTGTGCGGGGAGCACTTCTGAAAGGCTCGTGCTGAGAGAAGCGCTTCATAAATTTTCAATGCAAATATAATTCCTTTGGAAAACCTCTTATGATCCTTGAACTGAACATGGCTGATCTTAAAGACTCAATTGATTTTACTGAATTCTACTACTTACTACTTCTCCATTCTTTTTCATATTTCAGATTCATGTCCTCATATTGCAGAGTCTGTTCAACTCTGTTGGTATGTGTAGCATTCATGCAGGATGGAACTCTTGTGTAGATTTTGGTAGACCATTCGTATGCCGTTATTGGATTGTTTGGTCAGTGGCTTATGATGTGTTTAAAAGTTGTTGCATGCTGGTCTTGTAGCGGAAGTCTGTCGATCTTTTCGATACTATGCGATCAGTACCAGACATCGCTAAAGAGAGATCCCAGCTACTTTGATGTAAGAATAAGTTTCACTGCACTTCGTTTGATGTGTACATCAGAAAGGCAGATCAGATGAACTGCAATGACTCATTTTAATATAAGAAGAGTTGATCATAATTGTGAGGGAAAGAGAGATGCAGATGGAGAAAGACAAGGAGACAGAAGAATATGACAACTAGATGCTTAACCCTTTAATGACGAGAGTGGACTGTATGACTGGAAACCAATGCCGCTCATTGTTAAAGCGTTAATTTATTTATGTGAGCTGCATTTGGCTCGTTAACTAAATTCTGGACTTGTGTAGTATTATTTAAGTAATTGTAATATTATTTAAGTAATCGATACCCTTCTGCGTGTATGCTTATTCCAGACAATTGCAATGATTGTACTTAAGCAACGATTCTTTTGGTAAATTTCTGTTTCAGTATTTGGCAAAAATTGGTCAGCAGTTCTTTCATCTAAATCCACTGACGATGTTTGGAGGAAGTAGCCAACTTGGTAAGTCTGTCTTTTTTTATGTCCTTACTCTCATCTAAAAGTGTCGTGGGTTATTCCATGTCAAATCAACCAGCAAGGTAACAATTTGCCATCACAACTCTTTGGATTTTCTGAATTTTTGCTTAAACTACATGCAATATGAGGAATAACAGTGAAAATTTGAGCAGAATATCTCAACATTTGACCCAGATATTAATTTATGAAGTTAATTAATGATCAAAAAACATACCGTGAGAAACTAGCATGATCCACCTAGTTTAGACTGTTAGTAACTTCCGGTTATTTTTGTGGGGCACGGTGGTGTAGTGGTGGCGTCGTTGCCTTGGAGGCGGGGAAGGTTCGAGGTTCGAATCCACCTCGCCGCATAAGGACCTTGGGCAAGTCCTTCACTCACAATTACTCACCGCTTTGGCGTGAAGCTTCGATTCAGTGTCCGCTCTGCATTCGGGAGCGCCTCTGAGTGGTGAGCTTGAAGGGGCGCTATAACAAGTGCACATACAAATTATTTAATTATCATTTGCTTCTCAGTGATGCGTTAAATTACGATGCCTGCAAATGCCCGACATGATTTTGAATTGTCTTCTTATTGTTTGCAGGTAGCATGCCATCTGACGACGATTGGGACGTTGACCAGCCACTCTTCAGTGAACCGTGTCCGCTGGAACTGGATTAAGTCAAAGGAATGATCAGAACAGATGATGCGGCATGTACCGTACCTTTGGCCAGCTGTTGCATCCTCAATTCCTTTTATCATCCTCATCAGATCTCACATCATCATCACATCATCAGATGCGAAATTCAACACATCGTCATTCGTCACAAAGATCCTTGTGTACCATCGTCATTCTCACAGGATTTCCACATCAGGTGCCAGGCTACTTCAGTGTTTTAAAATCAATCGGATCAGATTTGGGTGGACTTCCAAATGATCGTCCAATGTGGTAGACCGTCATTTCAAACTCTTCTGTTCAACACATTTTATGCTCCGAGTCCAGATGTTTAAGCTGTTGACTGCTTATCTGATATTGTTGTATATAAAGATGAGTTGCAATAAATGCTTTGGGACAGTTTCTATGGCAGGTGATGTACCGTATCGTTTTAACCCTTTAACAACGACCTGCATTGGTTTCCAAGTCAAGTTTGGTGCACTGTCGTAGTCGAAGTGTTAACGGAGAATCATATTTTCTTCAGTGTTCATTGGTTGAGAAGTTTGTACAATTTTGACAGAATACTCTTTGTATCATCTATACAACGCAACTGCAATAAACACTTTTGGACAGTTTCCTGAGACTAAGCAATTGAATTTGTTTAATGGTATGTTACCCGTTTCACTTTGTTCATTCTAACGGTCAGAAGTTCAATTGAGTTAATCAATAACCTTATTGTGTACATGTGTGTATTGTATAATTATAAAGGACAGTTTTTTAAAGCGGGTTTTGTATCAGTAATTTTAATTTGTTAGAGAGGTTCTATTCATCATGATTCATGAGATATAAGCATCGCTACAGAGAGGAAAGTATTGCTTTTTTGGTTACTGTGGACTAGTTGCATTTTTTCATGTTAATAGATGCTTCAAGATTTCTCCGGTTTTGAGTTCCCATGGAATGTTTGTTGGAATAATGTCCCAGATTTTTTGTGTGCACTGAATTCAGTTTCTTGTTGGAATTTTTGTCTGTAGCGCTTGCTGATTGTGGATTGGTGAAATGTTTGATTTCAGACGCCTTTTTAACAGATATTTAAAACAGACTGTGGCTACAGAAATGGTTTCCATAATGTGGATATAGACTTTATAGAGGGCTACAGTGTAAATATGAGGAGCAATGTTTTAGCTAGCGCTGAGACAGCAGCCATGGATATGAAGGACTTCTTCTTTCTTCTTTAGTGTTCTGTTCTTAGGCAGGTCACTGGTTTTTAAGCTATTTAAGTTTCTCGACAAACTGAAAACATCTGTAATCTCAAAATTTCTAAAGGGCTGTGTGAAAGCCAAGCACAGGGCAACAGCTTATTTATGAGGGCTGCATCATGTTAGCAGATTGTCCCAAGTGAAAGTGCGTCTGGTTGCCAGGGGACCAGGCAGAGGAGGGCCAGGGAGAGGAGATGGTATGATGCATCTATAAATTTGTGGAGAAACTGTTGAATTGATATCTCCTAGTTGAGTTATTTTCAGAAGTTTTTAAGTTATTTATCCTATGTTGTTTGGACTGAATTTGCAATATGATTTAGCATAACATAACAAGCGTTTGAGTGATTCAAAAGACATTTTAGTATATTTTATTTAAACATTTATAAAAGCATCTAAAGTAGGGTGAACCGTTCAGAGGTGCTCCCAGTGCACAAGGCCCATAATGTGTGTCAGAAGCACTGAAATTAACCTGAAGTGCCATAATAACCCGTCCTTCCTAGCTTCTTTTTAAAAGCTATGCTGGTACAATCATCAAAACTATTGCACAAGTCTGTAACTTTTGCATGAAGAATTTCTTCTGTACTGTTCCTTTCTGCTTCTTGAATTTGTGGCTTCGAGTTGCCATAACCATGATCTCGATTGTGTCTTATTTGGTTGTTGGAATTTTAAATTAAAAAGATTTTCAACTGACAGAAATCTGTAACTGTTCATTATTTTCAAATCCTGTAACTTCCAGCTAATACAATTTGTCACGGTTTCTTCACACATGTAATGACATGGAAAAATGTTTTGCCTAGAGTGACACTTTCAGGAATTCATTGGCTATTTGTATTCTGTGCAGTTCTGGTATTCCCTGTCAGCACTTATGTAGATTCCTACTGCATTTGCACCTCCTACAAACTTCTCCAAACATTTTCAACTTCAATTATCTTGAAATACTTCTTTTTACACAGTTTACTTAGTCTTGTTCACCAACTTTGGGAAATTCTGAAATGAATGATCCAGTTTGTACATTCCTACTTACATCAGTTTGCCAAATGTATGAATAAAACACATTGACCCAAATATAACAAAAAACCACTGATATTATCATTAACCATTACGGTATATATTACAATTATACAATAGATTCAGGAACATTAAGACACTCATGATACCATATCTAAACATTCATAAATGCATATTTTTCAAAACCTGTCTAATATCCTGCTTGGCTATTATACAGTTAGGAACGGTGTTATTTATTTTAAAATATAAAAGCATTTGCACTCATCTTACAAATCATTTCCGAACTTCAGTTCTTCATAAAGACATTTTCCACTTTCCAACCAAGTGGTAAGTAGTAATCATGCTTTCAGTTCAAATCTTCAGTTCTAAATTTAAAAAATCTCTTCCCACAAAACATTCGACAGTAAATACCAAGAGTCTTTTCCTAATTTGAAGCCAGGAATTTTGTGCAAGTACCACTTTTCTAAAACACATTGCACATACAGAAATGCAAAACGTCCGAAGAAAATAGAAACCACAGTGTCCCCACTCCCAGTCAAGCTGTAAGCTGAACCTAGATTGCTAATGTTTAACAAATTATCTTGTGGTGTCAGTTGAGGTGGTTGCATACTTAATTGGTCCGTGGCGCAGAGTCACAGTCCCTTGAGTTGCCCGCTGAAATTTGGTTTCTTCACGCACAGATTTCGAATCTAAAACCAACAGATATTTGGCATTGTTAACATGGTCTGTAAAGCACTCATATATACAGAAACTCAACTTTAAGTTATATTTTCAAAGTAAGTTACTTATCCATTATCCACCTTAACATACCTTCTCGTCTCCGTCACATTCAGATTTTGACTAAAACCTTTCTAACTGATGATGACTGCAAAATGCAATTTTACTTCAAAGCAGCCATTTAATTGGTAGGAAGCTTGGTTGCTAAGATGACAAGGTTAAAGAACTCTTCAGGCCAAATTAGATTATTTCAGACATCAGATGCATACATTAAATATACAACATATTTAATGAGTCCCTTTTTGAGCTAGATCTAATAAGAAGCTGCAAGTATTAAACATGCTGTAGTTGGGAACGCCTCTGAGTAGAGAGCTTGAAGGAGTGCTATAGCAAATGTGAGAAATAACTAAATATTAAATAATGACGCAAACCGTTCATGTAACTTACCAAAATGGAATGGCCGCTACGAGAACGATGGCAATGAGAAGCAGAACGATAACGATATACATACCTAACAAACAAAAAACATTGAACAAGTTAATGCATTTTATATACATTTTATATTGAAAAAGGTGTGATAATAATTTTGGTAACAAACAATTTACATCAGAAACGAAAAACTACAAGTCTAGGAAGCAACTCAGACTGTGCCTGGAGGCTAACTGGAAAGGTGCCTCTGATGGTGATGGCATTATGTTTGTATGTGCACTTGTTATAGCGTCCCTTCAAGCTCTCGCTACTCAGAGGCGCTCCCGAATGCAGAGCGGACACTGCATCGGAGTTTCACGCCGAAGCGCTGAGCAATTGTGAGTGAAGGACTTGCCCAAGGTCCTTATGCAGCGAGGTGGATTCAAACCTCGAACCTTCCGACTCCAAGGCAACGACGCCACCACTACACCACCGCACCCCACAAATGGAGGAATGTTGAAACACAACCGACGTATTATTTCCTAGTATTATATTATAATATTTAGAATTGCTTGAAAAAAGATAAATAAATAGACAACTTACAACAGGTTCTAGATTTCTTGTCGATGAATTTTATGTGAGAAGTTTCGCGTATAAGGCGTTGGTTGGTCAGGTCCGTATGATCGACAATGTCATCGATTATTGCTACACAAGATTAAAACAGATGCAATAGTTATATATATATATATATATATTATATATATTTCACTGCATTTATATAGCACTATTTCGACGAAAAACTCTTTTTTCATTAATACAAAAACAGTAACCTGTTTCTGAAACCTGCTGCAGTAGTTTTTAATTACTGAAAAACATTTTGTTTATAACAGTTGGTCTATCTTTACATTCTGAACAATGCAAGGCCTTTTTTAAAGGAATTTTTAGAACAGAACAACCAGGAAATTTAATCTAGTGCGCCATTTGACCTTAAAATTTCCAACGACCTTCTTTTAGTCTGAATAGTCCTTCACCAGAAATTCGCCAAAAATGTTCCAAGTCACCGTCTATAAAATCTGACAACCTTTTTGTTAGTCTTCCTTCTTGAACTTACCTACAAACTTACCCAAAAACACACAAATTCATTTACATATAACAACTGCACATTTTGTGTACAACTGCACATTAAAAAAGTCCTGGACAAGTATAGATAGTTAAGTGCTTTACCAGTTTTTAAATTTAAATTCAAAATTTTAAAACTGTTAATGAAAATGATAATAATTATGTTTACCATTCTGTTCTTCTACTTCGTTACCGATGACCAGGGCAATCTGCTTCTGTCGACCTATAACCTGCGACAGCGCCTCAAGGCCACGATCTTGTTCTACAAAGCCAGAAGGTACCATTCAAAGAGAAATTCATCAAATCACAATCTCTAACTCAGCTTTGACAATCAGAATTACAGTTTGTCATATTTATTGGTGTCAGACAAACCAGAAGTAAGGCAAAGACTACATATTAATGCTAACATGGGGCCGATTATCAACTGTACACGAATAATAAAAGAAATTTAACATTTTAACGACAAGCAGCACTGGTTCCCAGTTGCTCTTAGTTTACTCTTCTCACTAAAGTGTTAAAAGACAAATACAACGTGGACGATTATGACGGGGCTATTTCGTCGGAGGGCGATTATGACGGGCTATTTTGAAGGGTCACCAACAGAAGTACCATAATCAGGTTCAAAAGATATGTCCTGTCATCTGATTGATGTTGTTTTACATGTGCCTCAGCTGAAAGATCCCTTGGGCTCTTCTTCACAGCAAAGAAGGTCATATGTAAAAATGTAACCTTCATCATTCTCAGTTGTTGGCCCCTCCACTTGGAATGGGTTCCCGCTTGCGCAGCGCTTACTACCTCAGAATAATCTGCCTGTTGCTCAATGCCTTTCTTGTTAGCCATGGCTGGACTGGGAGCGCCTCTGAGCAGGCTTCTTGAAGAGGCACTATATAAATATTCAGAATGAATGAATGAATATACACCTTTAAAACATAAAAATACAAATTACCTTCTATAATTCGCGATTGATGGATTCTAATCTGGTCAGTACCCATGTCGTCATTGAGAAATCCATTTCCAACTGTCGCTCCACCTGAACTGTTCCAAGGATCAGTGGAAAAGACGCTCGACCCTGCCATCAGCGAGTTCCTGGCAATACAGACAAAAGTTCAAGCCAACACTCCGCTCACGTGCCTCTGAAACAGCTCCCCAGAAACATGATCCAAAAGTCACAGGATCTTTTGGCATGGCAGGAGAACTCTTTTAACCCCAGCTTGTCTTGAACAGAGCTCATAATATAAATTTCCAGAAAGAATTAATGAATCAATGAACCCTAGTTACCAAAAAATTACTACACTTCCGTTTGTAAAGGGTTATTAGTCTTTGGTAACCCGAAGAGCCATCATACCGGTCGGCACTTCTTTGATCGTTATTCTGGAAAGCCAAGTCGATTTGTTTCTGTTTTGTGACCAGCAGGTCAACCATGGCTTGTCGTCTATCGGCTTCCATCTGTGTCCTAATGATAACAATTTTTAGTTAAAGAATCAAGAACTTGCAATAACTAAAGAATTATCGCTATAAAGAGTCCACTGTTCAAACTGATCATTATCAAACAAAAGATACACGAGCCATGTCAGGTTTAGAAGGCAAGCTTACTGCACAGAATATTAAGTAAAATAAAATGTAAGTTAAACAAATTTATCCCAAAATAACTTAAATCTATCAAATTACAGGCAACTCTTTTGGTTCATAATTGAAAAACAAAACAAAAAAATGTAAACGCACAGCCCAATATGGTGAAATAAGTACTGGCAAGCATCAAATTAGATAATGCTTAATAACTGAATACGGATTGGAGATCTATATGTTTCCATGTACAAACTCATGTTAGAAATTATTAAACATTATAAAATTCAGACAATGTTAGGTTGGTTCCACAATTTTTATGCACACTTGAATGTGCTAGGTGAAATTAAGAATAAAGAATTTCGTAAATGCATAAAAAAAATGCCTTTGTATTTGCAAAATGATAAAAAACTAAAAGTATACAAAGTGCTGACTGTCACTTAACCATCATTAAAAAACAAGTCTTCCGTCAAAAGAAGAACGAGAGAAGCAAAAGACTAAAAAGAAAAACCAAAGGATACATTTTGTACTGGATCGATGACTGGATAAGGTCAGCTCGTAACTGGGCAATGTCCTGACCAAATCGGCCGATGGATAGTCGCACTGTGGAAGATTTCTGAGACAAAAAGTTTCAAATCTTAATGTCAGCAAAATACATAAAAATGCTAATTTCATAGCTTACCTAATACCAATAAAAAATTTCATAACTGACACCTGTAGTGTCATTGCAATAAACATAAATGACGATTGTCTTAACATGTGCAAAAAAACTGTGTTGAATACATTATATTTACATTTTTATAATAACAATAATGTAATTACAATTGTGATGCCTAAGTCTTATATAAAATAAGATAATTACAACATGACCTCATTAAACACTGGTTTTTTATATGCCGCCTGCCGCCCATAGATAGTTTAAGACGAGTTTCTGGTATAGCGGATAGTCTTTCTTGAAGATGTGCTTGTTAAAAAGCAAAACAATCAATACAATACCGACCTTAGCATAGACTGTGCTGCTTTTCGGATTCTTGTTTCTGTCGTTGATACCTTCCATGATCTCTTGGCCCAGACGAGCACAGGCATTGTACCTCATAAACCTGACCAGGAACGGAAAGCAAAGTCATGAAAGAATTCAGTACACACTTAACACCATCAAAAAACGCCATAAGGATCCGAGTAATCTAGGAAGACTTCACAGTTGCTGAATATAATACGCAGGCCTGCGTCAAACAATGGTCACTTCCGACAAGTTGTGGTCTTCTATATTAGACTAACGGTGGTACGAAATCCGTCATAATCTTGTAATATTGCCAATTTAGGCTTTTGAGCACTATAGTTAAACTGATACCACACGTTTATCTTTCTGATTGCGATTAAGGAGTGGCAGTAGGGTGGCAGCGGCAACATTATGTAACACCTAAATAATAGCGTCATGTGAATTTATTTTATTCTATGAGTATATTTTCTATAGAAATCATCACCATGTGTCGGTCATTTTCTAAAGAATTTGTTTAAATAACTCAGTTTTCAATAAAAGTGATCATAACTTGTACAACACAACATAAACAGAAAGCACTCGACGCTGGTTTCCTAGTTTACACACAGAGAATAGAGGAAGTTAAAAACGGTAAGTATGATTGAACTGCATCGGCGCTAGCACATAGCATTAATGTTCCGCTACTATGACCTACAAATAACTCAGCACGTAATTGTGAGAAAAGCCATAAATGACTCCCGAAAAGAAGTAATCTACATCATAACGCTTCAAAACGTTGTCTGTGGTTTCTAGCATTGTGGTTAGATTATGAGCTGACCAGAAAAGCTTATGAAAAGCTTGACTCCTCGTGACCACATCATTCATACCCTTCAATTCATGAAATACACAGGATTCCCATACAGGCACGGAAACTTTCAAAAGCTGTATTCCAATGTACAGAGTCAACACTATTATTCATCTCCTTCTCAAGTGTCCTCGCTTGTCATGCTCATCTCCCCAATCTAGACGAGGACTACGTTGTTCATCTCAGTGACTTTGTGGTTACACCAGCAGTTAGAAAATTTGTTTTTGCACAAGCTGAATTTCTGGACTTTTATTCGCAAATAATCTTCTTTATTGATCTTCAATAAAAATCTTAAGACTTATTTGTTAAGATATATTATGAGTAGATTTTCCTGTTATGTACAATAATTTATTGTGCAAGATTCTTTCTGTTTAGGCGCATTGTAAATGACAGTTTGATAATAACAATAATAATAACCTGAAATGCCCTGGTACCAGATGCAGGTCATTTAACACGTTGCCCGCCCAGTACGAGTAATCTGGTACCAAATCCAGTCATTTAATATGGCGTGTAGGCGGTCAACGTGTTAAGCAGACAACGATCACAAGGGAGATGGTCAGCAGCAGAGGTTTAAATAATGTTTTGGACATAAATTGGGTCCAGAGGTTTTTGACTTCCGTCAATGTCAGCTTGAGGGGGCGCTATAACAAGTGCACATAAAAACAATGTGACAGCCTGCAATACAATTCTGATCAGTGACTTACGAGTCTTTTATATGGAAGTTGGCCAAGGCGGTGGTTTGCTGTTCCATTCCAGATGGGGCAGGACGTATATGCAACTATGCACTACCGACCTAGCAAGCTGAAACCACGAAAAGAATGATCCTCTAGTGCCTAATATTCTAAATATCTCAAGAAATTATAACAATTTATGTTACGATCACATGTTTATTTTAATGTGAATATTAAAGTCATTAATAGATCGATCAACACGTCAATGAACCACGTCGATCAACTTTCAAAATGTGCCAATTGAACCCAATACATGTCCATCTTTACGCCTTCTACTTTACGGCAGTGTAATAACGACAATAATCAGTGTACCGACCATTCATCCCCATGCTTGGCAGTGACACCACGTCCAGTACGAGAGTGGTGGGGCTCAACGACAACCCCATAAAACAATGTAAACCACTTGAGATGAAATTGAACAGCTTTGATAAGCGATATAAATTATAGCAACAAAGTCTTCACAAATCAATGATCCATCATATTGAGTGAAGAACTTGCTCAACGTTCGAGTACAGGTTTTAACTCTCTAACCAAGCAGTAATTAGCACGTAGGTCAGCCAGTCAGTATTAATTAATCAATCAATCAGACAATAATTGATCGACCTATTCATCAGTCGATATATCCACCATTGATCTGATCAGTGAGGTCAGTCAGTTACTTAGTCAGTCAGTATGTTGGTCGTTCAGTTACTCAGTCAGTCAGTATGCTAGTTGTTCAGCTACTTACTCAGTCAGTATGTAGGTCAGCCAGTCAGTGAAATGCTAATTCAGTCAATCAGTCAATCAGTCAGAGAGTCAGTACAACCAAAATATAAACAACAAATCAATCCATCAGAGCAATTTAAGCTCTGAAATCAGAGATTCAACGAATACTAAAAAGACTTGCCTGTCTTTCAAACACAATGCAGAACTAAGAAAAGACCGAATGCAAACCACAGCAAAATTCAAGAATCACAAAACAAAATTATTGGAACAGTTAAGTAAACGCATTTGTCCGATACTAAAACATACCATGACTACCGGTAATCAAATAACAAAGAAAAAACACTACAATATGTAAAGTCTGTGACAATCGTACATGTAGTTTCATGACTCTATTTAGTCTATTATACGTAAATATTCTTTATTAGGGCAAGACAAAAGCTCACAATTTACAACAGCAAAGCATGCATACATATCACCATTTATATAGCTCTACCAATAATGCTACACAAAATGACCATTTCATATGATATCTTGAGCATGATTATAATATGATATCAGCATTTTCTAATACCCTAGTTAAGATGCTAGGCACAAATGATTATGTAAAAATAACCTGATCATAAATCAATCTTATTACTATGATTTTCGCGTAAAGCAAACAATACCCCAACAAACTCACATGATCTGCCATTCAGCTGAGAGGATGCTGAAGTCAACAGGTGGGTGAAATCACAAAGATATTTGGGCGCTAGAGTAAGTTAAGTAAATCAAAGTAAGAACCTATATCTGGATTCGAGCAGTGAGGGGGAGCCAGTGAAGGTGATTAGGGATATGAAAGAAGATATGTGGGACAAGCGAGGAAACCAGGCTATTATTTCGGCAGCTGAATTTAGAGCAGATTGCAGGGGTGGAGAAACAAACTTTTGGAAGGCCAACCAAAGGTAGTTGCAGTATTATGAGATATAATTAGGCATCACAAATCAAAGGTTCACGATTAACACAGTAACATCAGATACGCAAATGTCTCAAGTCCAGATTTAACATGAATTTCACATGATTACTTTCTGAAACACAACACATATTTGCTTACATGCAGAACACAAACTGCCTTAACAAGCAATTCAGAAGACTGGCATTGTAAGCAAAACAGAGTTCTCACAATGTAAATCTTAAACATGACTTGACCAACAGTTCTGAAATTCACAATAATTGCAAAGAAGTGTTAGAGGGCTGTGCTCCAGCACCCCTTCAAGACTTTATGAGAAGTCGCTGTAGATTCAGATGAATCATCACATAAGTACAAATGTTCATAAGACTGAATAGCATTAACTCTGAAAAAGTTGTTTCATCTCGTGCAGACTTTCAAACAGCAGCTTGACGAAGCGACTCGAGTCCGTCTCCGGTGTCGACTTCTTGGAGGAGACGTGAAAGAAGAGCGTCCAGTCTCCGGGAAACATGTACGATATGCCATAACCCTTGTCCGAAACAGGACCAAAGCCGCCACCAGGACACAGCTGCACAGCACAACAATAATAAGAATAATAATGACAAGCTGTATTGTGTCGTAACACAGGGATGATATTACAAGGGCGCCTCACATACAACTAACAGCGTGCCTTAAAAAATGAAAAAGTCTTGAAGCATGTATAAATTAATGCAAAATTAATATAAACGTGTGTATGCAATGCATGTCTGATGTATGCATGTCTGATGTGTGCATTTACGCGACCAAATGTATGTATGCATATACGCATCTATGTACACATGACTCGAAGACTAATTCACTTACAGACAAGATCATTCATTGCAAATTTAGGATCACGGGTATTAACAAAGCAATTTTAAAACATCGCATGTCAGCAAGAACACTAAACAATCATACAGACTACATGGAAAATGCAGAAAAAAAATCTATTACTAACTCGTGATGCAAAAACCATGAAATAAAACCATGAAAACACCAACCGACGAAATGAAATAATAGAATGCATTCACTAGCACATAAGGAAAAAAAAGAATTTAAGCAAAATGAGATGAATTTTCGACCTGATGACTAGAAAAAGGTCGTCAGAAATTTTGGCGATATAAATGGAACAAAAAAAGGTTGTCAAAATTTTTTCCCGCGAATAAACACCCCCGAAATAAAATCCTGGCTGCGGTCTTGATTGGGGTGCTTTAAGAAGCAGTGCAACAGAAATGCTCAACTGCATTACATATTAAAATATGTAATAAAAGTTCAATATGTTGCATCAACCTTGTTTCTGAAGGATGGATGGTTGCAGTCGGGTGACGTCTGGATCTGCTGCTGAGGCTGCTGACTCGTCGACAATGTCCACGGCATCATCAGTGCATCACGCAAGAAATTGCTCTCCTGAAAGAATCACAACTCAGTTCTCAGCGTTTTACAGAAAAAAGTTAAACAATCAGTTGATAAATAAGTAAACGAGTAAGTGATTAGTTAGTACAAGTCAACTTCTAATGCTATTTAGTGTCTGGAGTCATATAAATTACAGAGTCCATTGTGCTATATAAATTTCACGTGAGTCAGTCAGTAAACCAGAAAACGAACAACCTAGCCACAAGCTGACAGGGTCAATAGGCAATCAGAATGACCATTAATTCAACTAATTCCATTCAATCAATTCATAACTTTGCTTGTATAATTTGATGATAAACAACGTGCAATGCGAACAATTTATATATATGTATGCATTAATGTAAGCATGTATGCTTGCATGCATGGATGTAGACGTAATGATGTTCAAGAGAGTTCATTAAAAACAAGGAGCTCATCGATAAACATTGCCGCACTTCTAAAAAGTTGTATGGAGCTGTCATGGTATGCAGAGTGTGGTAGTCTTTAAAAACGGTTCTGCTTACATATCCAAAGCCTTTCGACAGAACGTAGAGACCGAAGAGATGCCGATCGATGCCGCGGCCCCTCATCGAATCTCGATAGAGGGTCTGGTGATGATCACAGGCCTTGCGAAGTAGATCGATTCGCTCGGCATTTGTCTTTGTTGTATCAGCCATCGAACTTAGCATCAATAAACCACGACACACATGTAACAGACACTTATGTAAAAACGTAAATTAGGGCTTTTTTAACGTGCAGTTGTACACAAAATGTGCAGTTATAAATGGATTTGTGCAGTTGTAGAAGCACTAATGTACAGTTAAAACAAGCAAAAAAGGGTCATTCTTCTCCGATTGGAAGTAATTTACCATGGAGGATGGGAAAGAAAAGGAGTTGTGCAGTTCTAAAAATTCCATAAAAACAGCCCTGACATAAATGTACATTCTTTTATATATAGCGATCATATGACCTCAGCCCAGCTCAGTTTTCAATTAATTTAACTTGAATAATTCTTCACTTCTGCCCATAAATCTTGAATGGTGCATATTAAGCCAAAAAAAATTGTCAAATTGGTAAATCAGTAGTTGAACATCACGGGTCGTTTGCATGGCTGCAGACATTTAAATTTGACTCCTGTAATAACTTTTGATCATTCGTTCACACAATGAACTGTAATCGTACCGCATTTTATTATTAATTATCAAATTAGGGTTTCAAAAGCTTAATTAACCAGTCAGGTAATCAAATAGAACTGATTAACCCATAAATGACAAAATTTGGGGTTTTATTCTCAAACTGAGTTGTCTTTAAGCAATTTTATGCAAGCACGAAAAACATCTGAATTCAATTGCATCTTTATCGTAGTGCAAAGTCGTTTCATGTAGAAAAAAATTGCCAACTATTAGGAGAGCCCTGTCAACTCCAATAGCCGTATGCATTAGGATGTTCCTGAACATTTATGTAGCCCCTTTACAACAAGAGTCATGCTGAGTTATTTTCTCTGGAGCTTTATATTATAGTTTCCTTCGCTCTTAATCAATACAATGACAGGTATTGAAAACTATTGATTTACCGAACAAAGTCTGCAGCTTTGGACGTCAACGATCGAACAGTTTCTGTACGACCTTGAAGATAGAGCCGTGTCATTGACGACTCATAGGTCAACGCCAAATTCCCACCAGTATCCTTGAAATAGGTCCACTGAAGCGCCATCTGAAGATAGGCGTCTGGACTCACCTGCAGTCAGAATAGAATTATCACTGATTATATCATATTTACTTCTGAAATAGAGAGCACAATAATTCTAAAGTAATGTTAACATATTTAGAAGCGGCTCTTATACAATGAGGAGTGCAATAAACTGAAGATTTACTTGTAGACTGGCACTTTACAAATATCCTTTTACTCAATACCTACATACATCATACACTGAACATATATACAATTATACATGTATATTGTATACTAGCTGTACCCAGCCACGCGTTGCTGTGGCAAAAAAGACTTCCCCCTCCCCTTCCCCTCCCCCTCCGCGATGGCGACGCGGATCACGCCATAAAACGCTTGAGCAAGAAGGTCGTAATGAAATGCGAAGGCCGTAATGAAATGCGCTAAAGAAATTTACGGAACAAACATGCCCGAATTGGTATGCAAGGCTTATTGACGGGCGTAGGCTATGTGTTGAAAACGGCGGAATTTGCAAAGTTGCATTTTTAGCTTAAAAGATTGCGCTTTTTGCCAAAAAGCATTCTGCAAACCCGGCCGTGTTGGAACTAAACGTTTTGGTGAAGTTTCGAAAGCAATCAATGAAGAAAGTTCGGAGATCTTTCATCAGGTGCCAAACGCGGTTAGATTTTTATATATATAGATATATTTATTTACTTTATATATACATATAGTTATTTACATTTTGTTGTATTCTCAGGACCATCTATTACAGTTGGGGCTGGGTGTGGTGCGTTCCCAATTATTGATGTAATTGCGATCGAGAGCTATATAAATTTATGCATTGAATGAATGAATAAATTAAATTCTTTTATTTAATGGCCACTGACTGTAAATATTATACAGTTAATCAGTTCTGAATCAAGAGGCATCAAAGTGAGAACTGGAGGAACAGAATATAGTGTTAACCAGTAATTATAGCATAAGGCTTTATAAGCCATCCGTGGTCAGCTTCTTTACTTACCAATAAGCTAAAAAATGAACAGACTGAATGAAGGGAAAGCGAATCATTACCTTGCATGTTTTAATAAATCCTTTGCCATAGTCATTGTGCTCGACCACAGCTAAATCAAGGTCATCATTGTTCTAAAATGTAAACAAATCACACGTCCGATTGTTCTAGATTAAAGATGTGCCAGTTTGCAGATCAACATGACTAAAAAGCACATTGAAGCACAGGCTAAAACTAAGTTAAAGTACTACTTCATTCATAAAACAATTTATTTATTTCTTTACTTTTTGTAAATTGTACTGAGCCTTGTTATAACATGAACTTGAAGTAGAACTTTTACAAACACGAATGCAGAATTTAATTCCACAGAAAAACATAA
The DNA here is from genome assembly GCA_945859605.1 of Lumbricus rubellus. Classification (NCBI taxonomy): domain Eukaryota; kingdom Metazoa; phylum Annelida; class Clitellata; order Crassiclitellata; family Lumbricidae; genus Lumbricus; species Lumbricus rubellus. The sequence continues at coordinate 28,228,318 of OX243818.1, forward strand.
TCTTATTATAAAGTAATCATTAAATAAAGAGCTCACATGAGAAGCTTAACTGTCAAAACTGTTATTAAAGCAACATAAATGGTTTCCCAGAACAATTGAATTTCCATAATACGTCCTCAACAGATTATGATTTACGGCCACAGTTTAACTTTGAATGTTCACTGATGCTGTTTATATAATTATACTAGCTTGATAGGTACATAAGAATAATGGTTCTATAGAAGTCGTGCTATATTGGTCATGTTCCATGGCGCAACCAATAACTACTGTAATCTTGAATTCTTTCCTCGTTTGCTTTCAAATTGTCCAACATATTCATATAGGAAATTGTTGCATCATAATACTTGGGATATATATATATATATATATATATATATATATAAACGGTCAGCAGCATCAATATTAATAACAAATTAAGTCATTTCTTAACCCACCTTTTGATTGAATAAAACTGCCCGTTCAATGGCAAGTTCCAAGGCGACTGGAATGTTCCATTGAAGTCTTTGAGGGGTGACCAACTGGTCTTGGCGCATGGATGTCTTTGGTTCCACAAATCCAGCGTCATTGTACAGAGCAAGCATAATCCTGTGAATGAATGAATCAGATTCATTGCCAATACTTGAATCAGAGGCAATAAAACAGATGGACAGTAACGTTTCATTCAAGAATTTATCTTCATTAGGAGTGTCTATGGTGCAGTAATTGTGATGCAAAGGCCAGTTGCTTTCATATGAAACTAAATTTATAATTCACAATCCTATGAATAGAACTGGAATAAAGTTGGCCAAGATTCAAAAGGAGAGTTAGCACTTAGCACACCTCCATAAATTATGTTAATGTTGCCTACAACTACGCAAAATTTGGGCGACACAGAATTTGGCTGAGCAGAACACCAATTCTTCATCTGGGATTCAGCCTTTGACATTAATATATTTGGACTTCTCCCTTTGACGCTAATATAGTATGACTTCTCCCTTTGACATTAATATATCAGGACTTCTTCCTGTGTCAATATATATTATGACTTCTCCCTCTGATGTAAATATATCAAGACTTCTTCCTTTGATGATAATTTATTAGGACTTCTCTCTTTGACGTTAATATATCAGTGTAAATTTGCTATACAGTATTTCATTCTGTGCTCTTGGAGCAATGAATCTGAAGTTCCTATGAAACTGACTAACTCATTGGTGAGGTTGTATTCACTGATGTGACCCATGATGGGCGCATCTCCCCACGAATGTTCCGCGTTCAAACCCATTTTGCCATCGCTGAAGAAGATCACGCTGAAACTCTTATCGAACCAGATTGACGAACCATCACCGTGCAAAAGATGTTTGCCACGCGCGCTCCACGAATCAAACGTCTTGGTTTCTAAGACGACCTGCACAATAATAATAATAATAATAATAATAATAATAATAATGACAATTTATATGGTACCATAACACAGCGTTACAAGGGTGCCAAGATGTGGTTTGATTGATCATTTAGCTGGAGTGCGGTTAGGATCCACAAATATACTATCAGATGAATTAATGATGACCATGACAGTAGAACTACATGTTCATTTGGGTTTATCCATTGTCGCCATTGCACCCAATTGTCCAAATTATTTTGTTTGTACGTATTGACGTCGTATTCCTATGGCAATCAATAAAGTTGCGATTGATGAAACAAAACGAAAAATTGGAAAAATATGGAAAAGAGGAACAAGAACCAAGGAGCCCATGTTGAGAATTAACACAATTAACCCCATTAACGTGTCCTCAACCTTTTAGGTCAGAATTTGGTGACTATAGCATGCCATCATAACATGAAACTCTAGAAGAGTTCTTTTGTGCAGATGAATGCTTCTAGTATCAAGTTCAGAGGGCTCCTAAAACAGAGCCACATGAGGGTTCCACAATGATCATGATCAGTTTGCGCAAAGTAGATGCCTACATGAAATACAGCCGACTCAAGTACGTCAAGGGATTCCTTGTTGACTCCAGTGGAGAAATGAGTCGTTCTGATCTGCGCCCATTCTGTTCTGTCGATCCCAGTCAAAGCGGCGATAGAACGTTCGAACGTTGAGTATTCATCTAAGTAAGAAGAAAGTATTTTCTTTATTAACCCACTTTCAAATGCACAATGAAGCATAAATAATATAAATAACAATGACGATTTCTAACGATAAAACATCGTTCTAATACATTGAAGTAATAATTGGTAATAAAAGATGCAAATTAAATCACAAATTGAATCAAATGACTAAAGTGTTAGCATTAAACTAATCATATACACAGCATTTTGGTGAAAAATCCCCCTTTCCAATCAACGAATCACAATGTTACAGTATCTCTAGGACCTAGGTAATGATTATTATCATCTGGTTAAGGAAAACAAGTCCCATGGTTAGTCTGTTATCTAAGACAGCGTTTATCAAGATTCTTTGTGGAGCTGTGAACTGGTAACTGTTTTACCAGCCTTACTGCGGACTGGTACTTTTCAACATCAGTTAAAAAACATTTAATATATTCATTAACAGGAGAGAGAAACTAGTAGAGATGCCACTATTGAGTAGAATCACAAAAATGGCGGTTGCTAATTGGTCTTATTTTGTTGATGTATATAACTTTTGCATAGTCACATTAGTACGCGCCTCCAATTTGCATTTCTATGCGACTTTGTGTGGTTGTGCAGCGTGCGCATTACAAAAATGCTTGTAATAATAATCTACAGTCTCACTTCTAGGCAAACCGCACACAATGCAAAAGCAGATTAATAGAACCGATGGTTCCTCTAAGCACTACATGTGTACGGGCACATTCTGGTCGAGAGAAGAGTGCACACAAGAAACATGAAGAGCACATAAATGAAGTTGATGACGCTTCACACCCATGGCTGCCACAGGATTAGCTTAACTCTTTCCCGCCGGAATTGTTTTGATACCTATCCTGTTAATCGGGTCACGGGTGACCCGGTTTAGCGGGAAAGGGTTAAAGGACTCTGCTCTTCTTCTTCTTTCTTAAGTGGAGAAGAAATTTTTACAATGCCTTAGTGAAAATTTAAACTCCAAACCATGATAGTTTACTATGAAACAAGATGGTAGATTTTCAGCATGATGAACGAAAACTACCCGACAGAACTTCTCAATTGAATATCATTTTATCTGTACTTCACGCATCGCATTGCATTCGATCTGAATAATGCTATGTGTATAAGTTAACAGAAGAGCGCCACATACAATCCGATGGAAAACGTACGACAATGATGATTAGCGTCCTCCACAATCCACTCCAGCTGCTTTTCCAGACTTTGAGGAGACAGCGGACGACCACGTACGTCGTACAACTCCATTCGATAATAGACACCGCAACACATCACAGTCAGATGCTAAACAAAAAGAATATTTAAAAAGGTGATAAATAAACATGAAGAACTCCAATGAAAATATAACACAATAACAATAAATCAAACTGTCCAGCCTTTTGCATGCTATGTAGCACATGTGTGTGTGTGTGTTCGTGTGTGTGTGTGTGCGTGCGCGCGTGTGTGTTGTCTTAAACACAAAAGAATACAGGCAACCAAGTCCAGCTCTAGTTTTAAGAGGAAGGCTGCTGCAAACCACAGGACCAATAAAAGCAAAGCTTCTAGGCCAGGTTGTAAAATAACAATCCCAAATGAAGGGACCTGCAGCCAAGAACAGACAAGGCAGAGAGTGAGGCAAGATAAGGTTGGGCAATTCCGACCAAGCTAACATTGAATAAGCCTAATGAAGCCCCCAGGGAATAAAAATTGCTTACTTACTAAACATTCTGAAGATTATTTTGATCATTTACCTTTGAGGAATCAAACTTAACCAATGTATCAACATCAGTCCCAGGAATCCTAAACAGAAAGTACAACAAAAGTCTTAGAAAATAATAAATGCTTGACAAACCATACAAATAAAACCACGTCTCTGAGTCTAAAGTACGAAGTCTCTAATTTAAGAAATCTTAATGCAATTTTTTTAACTGCCTAGTTTGATTCCTTAAAAAAATCCAACTCTCCATGCTATTGGCTGAGCTCTCAAACCAATCACCATCCTGCTCTGTAAATTTGTGAGCACACATATATGCACACATATATAATTAAATTTCCAGATATCTCCACAAATATCGGCATTGGTATTTGTCTACCTACCTGGTTGTTGAGAAGAGACGTTCATATTGAGCCATGCACACGGGAATGGTGTTTCTAATGAGGATTGGTGGGAGAGATTCATGATCAATCATTCGCTTGCACATCACAAACTGGAAGATCGTGCTTGCAGCTCTGTTGCCAAAAGAAAAAGATTGGACATTTAAAGAATGGTGAACCAACACAATACAAGGGATATTATGTATCATGTTTCATTCTGGCAGCGTAAAACTGTTCGCTGGTCAGTATCATACCTCAGTTATGTCGTTATTAACTAGGTCATTGTAAACTAATTCATTCTTAATTAGGTCATTGCTAACTAGGTCATTGTTAACTTGGTCATTATTAACTAGGCCATTGTTAACTAGGTCATTATTAAGTTGGTCAATGCACCCCAATTAAACCAAACATTCTACTGGATTAACCCATAGAATACACTACAGGGTATTTCCATGTACTGATGCCAACTGCAGAACTTATGAATTAGGAAAACTTTCAAGGAGAACTATGCTAAAGTGACACATATACCAATCTTCATGCCAGCAATGTAGAGCAGTGGTTTTCAACCTTTTCCTAGTTGCGGAACCTTTCTCGAAGCACACTTTGCTAGCGGAACCCTCGCGTTTCACCCGTCGAGTATTTCAAGAAATTAAACGATACAGCTTTTAAATGCACTTTGCTTACATGCACTTCTGGTGCAGACTAGAGCATCACATTACAAATACGTACCTTAAATTCTAAAAGTGCAGGACCAGTGCACAAAACACTGTCACTGTCTGTCAGAGAATCAGAGAACAAGTAGGCCTACATGTTAGCTTTATTTCGTCAGCAACTGTCCATCCATCTGACAGATGGACAGAATATTGAAAAGTGAAAGTATAATTATCCTTCCTCAAGTTTAGGGCCTACTGCAAAATTTGTGCCTGCTTGGTTTAAGTCCTGGACGCATCGTAGATGTAAAACACGTAGGCAGACACAGAACGATTCGTCTTCAACATAAAATAATCGTTTGGGGGCTCAACCGTCATGAGCGTAGTGATTGACAAGAGGCTATAATGGGGTGGAGGGGCTTCAGCTTGTTTGGGGAATGTTAGCTTCGTTTGCTGGTTACGTCGCTGCAAATGAAAAAGTGCTTCTGTTACAGCAATCACACATCTGATTTTTGTTTCACGCATCTTATGTGATTTTCCGAGGAGTAAATAGCAATTATGGGCCTATAATTATAACCCTGTCGGTTAAAGATTCTAAAGCTAGCTAGGCTTAGGGTTTAAGCTTTCCTTTTCAAAAATTCGAATAGTTATCCGCTACCTGTGGATGAGAAATTTAATCACTAACTTTCAAAATGAACGGACGAAAAGAAGAATAAAGCAAACAATTAGTTCGTCTAGTGCTCGGCAGATTATGTTTGTTCAGAAGTCAGAACAGCCCAAATAGTTTAAAACCAATGATAAAAATGCTTTTTTTTATTGTCCGACTGTATTATAGATGGAACGTACCGTGTCGTATAAACAATCTATAGCCTATGCTTGTGAGCCTATTGATTTCCATAATGATGCACGTGCCTTCCAAATAACAAGACTTAGTAATGAACTATAAGGACATAATTATACATGTAGGCTACTGTAATATGTATTAAACAGCAAAAACATAATTATAAAAAACAACAATGCATCGTGTAATAATGTTATTGTAAGCAAGAATGGTCTCTTCGGTTATCCGAAGAGACCATTGAGGTGGCAATAGAAAGGAGAGAAGCAAAGAAGGAAGGGAACAGGGATAGGGTAAAAACGTTGAATAAGACCTTCCAAAGGAAGGCAAGGGAGGATAAAGAAAACCATCTCAACGAAATGTGCAGAGAACTGGAGGAAGAAGGAAAGAAAGGAAGAACTAAAGAACTGTTCGCAAAGATGAAGGAAATAACAAAGACAGCAGGCCCTAGAATGGGTTCACTCAAGTCGAAGGATGGGAAGATAATAGGAGATGAGGAGGAGATAAAGGAAAGGTGGAGAGAGTATACGGAAGAGCTGTACATGGAAGATGAATGTGTCGAGAAGGAAAACATCAAAATAGAGGAAGTTGAGAACGAACCAGATATATTGGAGGTAGAGGTGGAGTGGGCGATAAAACAGCTCAAGGACAACAAAGCGCCAGGACATGATGGAATACCTATAGAACTGGTAAAAGCGGGAGATGAAACAGTGGTGAGAACTATTACAAAACTATGCAAGCAAATCTGGAAAACTGGGCAGTGGCCGGAGGATTGGAAAAGGTCCGTGTTCATACCAATATTCAAGAAAGGAGATGCGAGAGAGTGTGGAAATTATCGAACGATAGCGATGATATCGCACACGAGCAAAATACTCCTCAAAATAATCCACAAAAGAATGGAGAAGACAATCGAAAGGGAATTACCAACCAACCAAGCGGGATTTAGGAAGGCGCGAGGAACGCGCGATCACATCGCCATTATAAGGTGGATTATGGAGAGACAGAGGGAATACGGGCAACAGGTGCATATGTGTTTTATAGACTATAGCAAGGCATTTGATTGCATAGACCATACACTACTGTGGCAGACGCTAATTGAGATGGGAATTCCGAAGCATTTGATTAAACTACTACAGGGCCTCTATGTGGATCAAGAAGCGGTAATAAGAACTGAATATGGTGACACAGGGAAATTTAAAATAAGGAAAGGAGTGAGGCAGGGGTGCATTTTGTCCCCTTTCCTGTTCTGTATGCCGAGAGAATTATGAGGAGGGCTGGATTGGAGGAGGCAACAGAGGGGGTAAGGATAGCGGGGAAAATACTGAATAATCTGAGGTACGCCGATGATACGACATTATTGGCGGGTAAGAGGGACGACCTAGTCGAGTTAATAAGAAGAGTCAGGAAGGAAAGCGAAAAGGCGGGACTATACTTCAATGTAAAGAAAACAAAGGTTATGACAACTGCAACATGGAAAAACTTTGAGGTGGATGGAGAAACGATAGAGGTAGTATCGAGCTTCACATTCCTGGGATCTATGATAGAGAAGGATGGAAGAAGTGATATGGAAATAAGGAGGAGGGTAACAATGGGGAAAACGGCAATGAACAGTCTGGAAAAGATTTGGAAGGACAAATACGTGAGCAGGGAAACAAAGAAAAGACTGGTAAGAGCACTGATCTTCCCAGTCGTCCTATATGGATGCGAGACATGGACAAAGACACGGGATATGGAAAAGAAAATCAACGCGTGTGAGATGTGGATTTGGAGAAAGATGCTAAGGATTTCATGGACGGAGAAGAGAACTAACGAATCGGTGCGCGCGGAGCTCGGAATAGAGAGGGAGGAGACACTGCAGCAAACAGCAACTTGGAGGAAATTGAGCTACTTCGGCCATGTGATGAGATCTAACGGTTTGGAAAAGGAGCTGATGACGGCATGCGGTGAGGGACGGAGAAGATGCGGAAGACCAAGGAAGAAATGGTTGGATGAAGTACAGGAAAAGTCTGGCATGAGACTGGAGGAACTAAGAGAGGCGACTAGGGAGAGGATCAACTGGAGAAGATGCACCAGGGCTTTCGCCAGAGCTCCAGTAGCTGACGGCACCAGGTGACCAGGTGAAGCAAGAATGACTGAAAGCTGTGAAAGAACCTATTATTCACTGCAAATAGCCTATTTTTGTGATTTCAGTTGGTGCCATAAAATTTCCATCCAACTGCCGCGGAACCTCTGGCCAACGCCCGTGGAACCCCTGGGTTCCGCGGAACCCAGGGGTTCCCCGGTTGAAAATCACTGATGTAGAGAAATCAAGTTCAAAGTTGTTGACGTGGTTCATTTATCTTCTGTCAAAATTGCCAAAACCCATGACATTTGCACTTACTGACTCACCTTGAGATCTGACGATGAGTAGGGCTCCAGTGCGCATGATCGAGAACATAATAATTGCTGTTTATCGACAATGGAGAGCGACTCGACAGATAAACATACTTCTCCCTGTTAAAAATTAATCCAACAAAAATCTTACTTCATTTTTGACCACCAATACATTTGAAGCGCTGAAGATCATATTTTTGTCCACTCTAGGTCACAAAATTAAACAAACCAATCTCAACATCATTCCTCAGATTTGGATTTTATTATGCCTCAAGTACAGATTTACCAATTTTGTTCACATAAAAAGTGTGCTTTGGAGACATAAACAAATAAAATATCGACAGAATCTTTCACACAATATTGAAGAATTTGTTGTTTGTCAAATAACAACTTAAAAATGTGAAGCCGAGCTGGATCAAAGAAGATAATAATGTAATCTTTTCCCAATAGCACATCAACTCGTAGAATGGAAAGATACACTCTCCCATCTGAGAGGACTTAAGTATCACATGTGTTCTATTTCATCACATTACATAATCCTTGAGTATGGATAATATTTACCTGTACTGATACGCATCCCGGGGTACACAACTGCTGCGTTGGACTGTCATGGGTTGAAATCTACACCAGGGCAGCTAGAATTCTCTTCAACTTTCACCCCAGTGACCTCGGCTATAAAATGAGTCTCTCACAGAATTAGTAGGAAGCATCAGATAGTGAGCGGACTGAGTGCCAAGTGTCAAAGGCCAATGTTAAGAGAATAGAAGTCGTGATATTTAGTACCTATAGCTGCTATTCTTCTCAAGTGATTCTTCCTTCATCTGTGACTGTGAACTAATGTCTACCTGGGAGGTTCTGATTTTTAATAAAGTCTCACAAAAAATCTAATCTAATGAAGGAACCCTGCTTTTGATTTTTCAAATGTCAACTCACCACCAGTCAGTCACCCAGTTTGGAGACCACCAGGACTTGAGAACTAAGAACCTCTGAAGTCTTGGTCCAAGGTCCATTCGAAATTCCTGCAACAGCACGAACCATCAACTTATACTTAAAGATCAAGAACAAACAGATGAAGCTGCAAAAGAAGTCCGATTAGATTAAATAATCAAAGATCAAGTCCAAGCAGAATATGACATCTAAGATTATGTAAAGCCCCAAACAGATTAAATCCAATAAGATGTCGCCATCAAAGATTAAACTCACAAAGTACAAATGAATATTCAGCTGACAAAATAGACTTCTGACCTCGGCATCTTTTTTGAGAATCTGGAATTCTTCTGAGTCTTCTGCATAGAGCGGTTTAACGGAATCGAGTAATTTATCGATCGTTGAATTCAACGGAGGAACCGGAAGACGTGGAAGACTGTTCTGGTAGCTGAACGTGATCGGATGGTAACCGGATGCCATCCAGACGATGAAACCCCAGATCGTAGAACACCACGACTGACGGTGTGGAGGCTCATCTACAAACATCCACATCATCATCTGAATAGGTGATTATCGCTATACAGCACCAAAAAATAATAAGACCAACTATCTGACCGAATACGAATAGTTCACAAAATAGGTCAAGTGACAATGTCACTCAGTCAAAGAATGAGACTACTGACACTGCACACAGAGCGGATACTGCATGGGAGTTTCACGCCGAAGCGCTGAGCAATTGTGAGTGAAGGACTTGCCCAAGGTCCTTACGCGGCGAGGTGGATTCGAACCTCGAACCTTCCGGCTCCAAGGCAGCGACGCTACCACTACACCACTGCGCCCCATTGAAGGACGTAGGTTCAACGCTTGCTAGTTGATTCCTAGAGACAATGGTAAAATGAGCAACAGCCGGATGTCTAAACAGCAGGATGTCTAAACAGGCTGCCTCTTGTTTAACTCTTGTTTAACTTGTTATCAGGCTTTCAAACTATTTCGTATTAACCATGGTACTGTGTGTTAGTTTGAATTTAATAGACGAGAATGAAATAACAAAAAATGATTGCCTAGAATAAACTTAATCATATCATAATCAACGGAAAATTGTAACTCATAACTTCTATTGCGCCGGTGTGCAACTCTAACTCACCCAACCTGAAATAAACTGTCCTATCAAAAGCGAAAAATTATCTTACACATCCATCCTCGATAGGACAGCAGAATCCTCAGCAGCCATCTTCTTGTGAACATGAGAGCAACGAAGAAGACGATACCTCCACCGCTCGATACAATGAACAGCCGTAGATAGTACGGAATTCCTATCAAAAATACATAACGCTGCACCAGAACTCGTTAACATTTTGAAACTCCAACATTGGTTTCCTAACATTTGCCCTTGAAAACTCTGAATCCTCTGAAAGTGGGCATAAAGGCTTTATACTCAAAGCAAAGCAATAATAAACATAAATGTTATAAAATTTATATCATTCAACAGATTATAAAGTCTCTTCTGCAGTATATTATCCGAACCTGAGAAGCAACCATGTGTCTGAAGCCGCAACCTTTTGATTGTGCACAAAAAATATTCGACTAACAAGCTCCCCATACCTACGGGAACCAGGCCTTTCTACCTTGAATTCCAATGCTGAGGTTCCCTTCATTCATCTATTCAGGCCGAGCTTCCTGTCCCTTGCTTGTGGACTTCTCCCACAAGGCAATGCCATGCTTTCTGGGTCACTAGCCAAGCCACCTGGAATGGGTTTGCTGTGGCAATTCACCTATTGCCCAGGTGTCACTTCATCATGTTCTCCCCTAACCTTAAGACTGTCCTATTTAGCCGAGGTTGGGTCAGGAGCGCTTCTGACTAGATAGTCTTGAAGTGGTATTAAATATAAGGGTAAAATTCTATAACGACGCGGTAGCAAGTAAACATCATGGCGACCAAAGATCCGCTCGTAATAGAGCGCGTGCACGTGACGGCAAAAAATAGCCCAATATTTTCGCGGCCTACGGTGATGCATACGCCAATGTTGTCGCGAAAGTAAGTAAGTAAAAATACCATGAAAAGGTTATTTTCATAAACATTAATACGCTTAAATCAGCTAAAGAAGACAACGAAATCGATGGACCTTAACACATTGGCCGCCATCTACGAGATATGTCGCGGTTTATTACAATATCGTTATCACTAACTATTTAGCGACGCAAGGTATCGGTTAGGGCATCCAGCTTCCATTTCAGGTGTAAAAATATCTCCATCCAGCTTCCATTTCAGGTTTAAAAATATCTCCATCCAGCTTCCATTTCAGGTTTAAAAATACACGTATCCAGCTTCCATTGCAAGACTATAAATACACGCATCCAGCTTCCATGTAAGGACTATAAATACACGCATAATTATCATATATAGCTAGTGGCCTCTAGCAAATACTTATATCATATCATCACCGTAGGCCGCGATAATATTGGGCTACTTTTTGCCGTCACGTGACCGCGCTCTATTACGAGCGGATCTTTGGTCGCCATGATGTTTACTTGCTACCGCGGCGTTCTAGAAATTAACCAATATAAGTACTACTCCTAATAAATAAATACATAAACAAGCATCACAGATGATAACTTCATCAATGTTTCATACCTTGGTGGATGTGAAGCCTTTCAGCAACAGACCAGATGCGAGTGTTGACTGGACGAAGGACTTTAGCATCGCTTGCAAGAGAAGATGACAACACAGCGACGCCAACACCAAGGTTATAGACAGACGTTGGCCACAGGCCATTGCGAACCATATTCCTAGAAAAAAATACATCACATTCTCAACTGGAAATAAAGAGTCTGTGAGAGGCACTCTCGACCAAAGCAGAGCAAAAATGACGGTTTTGAGTTGAATAAAAATAGCTTCAGTAACAGTCCCAGGAAGCAGGCATAGTTCCTACCATGCCAATAACCACCTAAATAATTTAATCTCTAAATAGTAAAATAACCGAGAATTCAAAAAATATTAAATATAGTATAGTGACTGGATTGACAGAATAATATAAATACTTTCTAGGAAACTTGCTAATTTCAAATATTAACAAATAAAGGGCCAGGTCAGGAATAACCGGGTGTGTGATTGAATAAATACGGTATGGATAATGTGGGAAACAAAAAAGAATCTTCGGCACGAGCACAGCAGTCATGTGACAGAGATGCAAGTAGAGTGCTAGATATGCACATAAAGAAAAGTGAACCTAAATCTAAAGAAACCCTTGACGACCGAACGTCTCCATGCCCGGGCGAAGTCGTTCCACGTATTTCGGTCCAACTCGAGCTCGACAATCCGAGGCCGAGCGACAGCACTCCTAGCCTCCGCCATTATTATTATTATGCTGAACAGTAAACGCCGCCTTCACTTCGTTCAATGCGGGCTGGGATGCCACTCCGAATTTTTAAAAAGGTCAGATGCGGTCGAAAAAGGCTAGAAAAGGCTAGATTGAATATTTCTGAGAAAATAAGTGGATTTTTCGAATTTTACCAAAAAAGTCAATTTCTATGTGTAAATAGTCGGAAAAGCCGTTGTGATGAAAAAGGCTAGATTCTGACAAAAAAACCTAGAAATATAGACATGACCGGATAAACTTAGGTCTAGGTGGAAAGAGCTATGAGTGGCATCCCTGACTGAGGGTACAGCGCTGACGTCACCGATACAGAAAATGTAAACACGAAGTTTTAGGTCAGGTCAAGTAGGTCAGGGTCGGTGTAAGTAATGCATCTTTGATCGCAAAGAGGGCAACTTTGTTGACGAACCTAAATTTTCGAAGGCTAAATTATCGAGGCCATTGTACTGACATAATTATATAACACAATTCTTTGGCGCCAATAAAAAATAAAGAAGGAAATATTCGTTAAAACATGAATTTACATAAATATTAAAGTTGCAGGTGCTGACTGCTGAGGTCATGTCACGTCAATACGCCGACGTCGCTACGCGACGGTTGGTTACATGAGCGGACCAAAGTACTCCAGAAAGATCTATCCGTTACACTCCGCAATAGCGCCGCTCATGATAAACCGGTCCACAGCGTGATGTTATCAAGCCAGCATATTTTAGGTCTACCGCGACCACGAGCACCCTATTATATATAGCCTAATGTGCAGGTGCTCTTCTTTAATTATAATAATAATATATGTTACTGTTAAACAATTGGTGTTCACCGGTTTAACTGATTTAAATCGTTGAGTCAACTAAACTTTACTGTAATAAGAGTATTTATTAGTACTGTGGTATAATATTATATTTTTATTGTATCGTATAGGCTAATGACCATTTGCCAAGCGCTTCTCTCCGCAAAATTTTTCAGAAGTCTTCCCAATGTGATCGCCCTGGTAATAAATTCCTACTGAACGTCATTACCACAATTTAAGTAGGCAAGTTATAGTTAGAACATCACAGAATATATAAAGCGATTTATTTATTCTGTGTAAAAAATGGATACTTAAAAAAATGACCTATAGCTCAACAAAAATGACAAGGAACCGGATTGAAAATACCCATGAAAATACCAGATACTTGATGGCGCCACGATTTTGCCTTCCGGCAAGGCAGCGTTGCCACTCCTTGTGGTTTTTCACAAGATTTTGGGTTTTTCGATCCGATCTTGGGAAATGTTTTTTTTTCCGAAAAGAACTTGGTTTTTTTGCTTGTTTTTTTCGAGCAAAAAAGATCTTGGGTTTTTCGATCCTAACTTGGGAAATGGGGTTTTCTGAAAAAATTTTTGTGTGAAAAACTTGAGTTTTTGGCTTGGGTTATTAAATTTTGTTTCGACTAAATCAACCGGGAATTTGTGGACATTTTCTGGAATTTTGGGCCGAATGACTAAAAAAAGGTCATCAGTTTTTTTGACGAGAAATTGCGAACTTTTTCAAAAAATTTTGACCGAATGACTACAAAAAGTTATCAGAATTTCGGACGGAAATGTGTAAAAATTTCGGATGATTTGGGCAACTTGGGTTTTCTTGTTTTTTCGTCCGTCCAACTTTTTATTTTATTTTTTAGTGTGGCAACGCAGCCGCCAGGTCGTTGCTTTACGTTGTCTTGCGGATTTGTGCGCGACGCACTTTAATACAACAAAACTTTAACTTTATATGCATTTAAATTAAAATTTAAGATTACTTGTACGAAATGGTATCTTGTGTAGCGTTTGGTTGTAAAAACAGCAGAGAGAGAGGTGTTACTAGTAACGTTCATTATCATCGGTTAGTTTGAAGACCAAATTGACGGTCTGTCTAATTACCATAATAACTAGAATTGTCTAGAAATCATGATAATGTTTGGACATTAATGGTCGGCTCTCTTCTACTGCTGAACTGTAGACAGATTCTTTTAACCTGAAATAGTGGAAGAGGTCTTGTCGATATCTCATGATTAGTTTATTCTAAAATTGACTGCTCTGGGATCCAGTTCAAGTCAAGAGTTATGAACCTCGGTAAAGGTAGCAACACGTAAAGACGAAAACACGTAAATACGAAAACACCAAGAAATTAGCCGTTATTTTAATAATTTTTGCAAAGCAATTAAAATTTCTTCATCACATACAGCTAATTTACAATCGAAGCTATGCTAGTAATCGAAAAAGAAATTTTTCATTAACTTTTTCTCCCCCTAAATTTAAAATTCACAGCCCGGAATCAATCACATGGTGAAAAGACGTTTCCGGCAAAAAACAATTTGCCATATAGCCTTCAATAACAATATAACGCAAACCTTTGTAAATTGTTAAAAAGAAATGTTCAAATACAGGCCATTGTCTTCCTATCAAAATAATTAAAGCCTTTCCCACCGCTTTCACATGTGTCTTTGTCTTAATAACTCTCTTTCTCTATCTCTCTCTATTTCTCTCTTTGTCTTTCTTTCTATCTCTATATATCTCTGTCTATATGTCAGACTGTCTGTCTCTCTCTCTTAGCATATGTCTCTACGTTTCTAACCAATTCCTGTACTATATTGATTTAATTATTTCGTTTATATGCCAGAAAGATGATATCCCGAAAACAATTATAATGCTCACATGCATTGCAAATAGGCCTTAAATGGGTCAACTACAGGCCATTGTCTTCGTATCATTATACCAAAGGCCTGTCCCACCCACTTTCACTTGTGTTTCTGTCTTATTTACTCTCTTGTCTCTCTATATTTCTTTCTGTCTATCTCTCTATGTTTCTCTCTATCTATCACACTGTCTGTCTCTGTTTGTGTGTGTCTGTGTGTGTGTCTGTTTCTGTCTCTCTTAGCTTATGTCTATACCCTTCTAACCAATTCCTCTACTATATTTATTTATTTTAGTTCATATATATGCCAGAAACACGAGATCCGGAAAACAATTACATTGCTCAAATATTTTATTTCATATATATGCCAGAAACATGAGATCCGGAAAACAATTACAATGCTCACATGCATTGCAAATAGGCCTTAAATGGGTCAACTACAGGCCATTGTCTTCGTATCATTATACCAAAGGCCTGTCCCACCCACTTTCACTTGTGTTTCTGTCTTATTTACTCTCTTGTCTCTCTATATTTCTTTCTGTCTATCTCTCTATGTTTCTCTCTATCTATCACACTGTCTGTCTCTGTTTGTGTGTGTCTGTGTGTGTGTCTGTTTCTGTCTCTCTTAGCTTATGTCTATACCCTTCTAACCAATTCCTCTACTATATTTATTTAATTTAGTTCATATATATGCCAGAAACACGAGATCCGGAAAACAATTACATTGCTCAAATATTTTATTTCATATATATGCCAGAAACATGAGATCCGGAAAACAATTACAATGCTCACATGCATTGCAAATAGGCCTTAAATGGGTCAACTACAGGCCATTGTCTTCGTATCATTATACCAAAGGCCTGTCCCACCCACTTTCACTTGTGTTTCTGTCTTATTTACTCTCTTGTCTCTCTATATTTCTTTCTGTCTATCTCTCTATGTTTCTCTCTATCTATCACACTGTCTGTCTCTGTTTGTGTGTGTCTGTGTGTGTGTCTGTTTCTGTCTCTCTTAGCTTATGTCTATACCCTTCTAACCAATTCCTCTACTATATTTATTTATTTTAGTTCATATATATGCCAGAAACACGAGATCCGGAAAACAATTACATTGCTCAAATATTTTATTTCATATATATGCCAGAAACATGAGATCCGGAAAACAATTACAATGCTCACATGCATTGCAAATAGGCCTTAAATGGGTCAACTACAGGCCATTGTCTTCGTATCATTATACCAAAGGCCTGTCCCACCCACTTTCACTTGTGTTTCTGTCTTATTTACTCTCTTGTCTCTCTATATTTCTTTCTGTCTATCTCTCTATGTTTCTCTCTATCTATCACACTGTCTGTCTCTGTTTGTGTGTGTCTGTGTGTGTGTCTGTTTCTGTCTCTCTTAGCTTATGTCTATACCCTTCTAACCAATTCATAACTAAACATTAGTATATTTAATAGCAATAAACAATAATTCGTATATATCAAACTCTTTTACATTTGTTTGCATAAATTTCACAAAGTAAATAAAAATACGGTATTTCGTCATATGACTACTTGAAATTAACTCATACATAAGAATAAGAATGTTTATTAAAAATGCAAAAACTTTTATACACTTTTTTATAAAATTTATTTCAAAACAAACTATGTTTACCGAATTGTTATTAAAATTATAAATTGTGCAAACAGTTGAGATTTAAAAAAATATACAGTAATAAATTTTCTTTCAATTCCTTTACATTTTGTTATTCATTTTCCATAACACAAGTGGAATGGAACTGTAATAGCGAAAGAATTATAATCTTTACAATTTCTTATTAAATACCCTAAACAATATATAAATCAGCTGTTACAAAGTGAATTGCTACGTTTGAACAAACAATATAGAACAATATGAAGAATTCGTTGCAACTGTTAGCTTCCTGTTATAAACTGTTTATTTGCACTTTTCTTTTCCATTTACAACGAGTCTTTTCGAAACAGCCGTTCTGCTTCTTTCCTACTTATTCCATTCAGCTGTTGCATTGCGAATACTGTTGCCTGAAAGTATGTAAAAAGTTATTACATTTTACATTCGTAATAGAGCATTCTATATTACTTATGCTTATGACAAGCATAAAATTCTTATTCAAAGTTCTTGCAAATTATAAATGCATAGCATTACAATTCCATATACCTTTTACATTGCAATTAATTAATGAACCCTATATCAAAATTCTAAAAAAAATAAATCTGTTTCTAAAATATTTGCAAATGTTATTCCATTTTCTTATGTAATGGAACTGTCGTTACTACTTATGCATAAGATATGCATATGTTCTTTAAAAAAGAAGCTAAATTGTAATTCCAATGCATTACTATTTGTAAAATCTCTTTAATTTAAATAAGGTATGAAACATCATCTCATGTTAAAGTAGTACATTATTTTATTATTATGAACTCTAAAAATGTAATACTTGCCTCAAACATTAACACATCCACTATGTAGGCTGAATCGATTTGCCTTCCTAGGCTAAAGAGTTGTTCAGCTTCAATGTCCAATGGCTTCGTTACTTCCATTGCAATTTTTTTTAGAAACTTGAACACCTGAAAATACTGCAATGCAACGAATTCATTTTTCATTTTAAACATATCATTTTAAAATTAGATTATTTACTATATGAATTCCAGTATTTGAAGTGGTGCTTATAATAATGGAATGTAAGAAATCTTTACAATGTTTGCTAATAATCCTTTGAAAATTAACGCAATGTAATGCATAATATATAGCCAATGCTGGTTCTTTTTACTCCTACTAAGGCATTTTATAATGAAATCGAAAGTGTATTGTTTATGCTATAGTTTGTAATGCTTATTATTAGTTACATTGCTTATGTACCATTCACTTTTTAAATGAATCAATGAATTTGCAACAACCGTATATTCTTCTGTAAAAGGTCCAAGACTTTGTGAATTTAGCTGTCTCCTTTTTCCTCTGCGCATCATTTGTTTCCTTTCTAAATATGCTTCTTCAGATTTCTTTTCACTCAGCACAACAGATTTTATATGTTCCTGAAATAACAATTCCATCATTTGTACTTATTCACATCATTTATTGTATTGCATAATGTTCATAATCAAAATACATATCACTAAAATTGTACAAATGACATACAACATTTAATTTACAGCGTCTTTTAGAATATTTTTATGATAATGAATATCATTTGGCTCTGCCCGTAAGAGTCCACAGCCAATCTCTGTCTGAGTTTGTCTAGCGTCATGTTGCCCATTTTCAGACCGTCCAGTCAGCTGGTATGCTCCATACCATTTACATCTTTGAGCAGCTAAACAACCGTGTCTCTTTGAAGAGGATATTCGTATGAAGGCATTAAGGACAACCTGGCACAATGCCCGAATGTGTCCCACGCTCTTCGCCTACTGTTTCCAACAGTCTCTCTTCACCGGCCTTTGCATGTCTGCTCAACATAATCACACCTTGAAACATCATTTTCACTCTGTCACTTCTGTGTTGTATTTTGCACATTTCAATAGTCTTTGTCCTTTACTGCCAGTGTATGGCCACCCATCTTGCAAACCTTCCTCCTGTTGTCCGTGCTTAGGACCTACACATGGAAGTTGATTGGTTCCTGTGGCGAAGGATGTATGCAGTTTAACGTCGTGCCCAGCACAAACGTCGTGACCAGCAATAACCTTTCACTTATGCTAGTATTCTTAAAAATATAAATAGCATAAAAAACAGCAATTATGACGGCTGGCTCATTTACAAATTGAATTCTTGCAGATCATCACTTACCTTAACAGAAGGTGAATCAAGAATGAAGTCAATCAATGTTTTTTCTTTTGATATGCTTTTTGACAGTCTGTTTCTAAATGAGACACAACCATAATGTAATTCATTTATTGCATTAATTATAATTCCTTATTTGCACAGTGTCTTTTTTCCTATGAAAATGGTTTAACACACATGCTTCTTTAGCAATAAAACTACGCATTGGTAATTATTCAATGAGAAGCAGTAACTCCCTCTTTTCATGTCTCTTGAATGCATTCAGTTAGTATTTCCTTTTTACAAAATCCATGTTTGATTGAACTGTCATCATTCTGGCATTGCACAACTTCTTTATTTCTTCGTTTGTCTTTTGCTCCGCCCAGCTCACACAGTTCATTCCTCCCTAAATCCACATTTCGAAAAACTCGAATGTTCTCATGTCATCCTTTCTCATTGTCCAACTTTATCACACATACAGGACCACACTTCACACCAGCTTATTGACTATACTCCTGTTTAGGTTAAAATTTATTTTTACTCTTAGGAAGTCCTCCTCTTCTGTTGAATGCACCTTTTAAAATGGCTATTCTTCATCTTATTTCTACACTGCATTTTGCATCATCTTTTACAATACTTTCTATGTATCAAAATTTCTTCACCTGCTCTATTTCCTATCCGTTTAATGTGATATTAAAAATAGAGTTCTCTCCTCAATTGCTTACACTCATAGCCTTTGCATTTCTTCTTCTTTGTCTACTTACCCCACATTTAGATATACATCTTATTTTATTGATTTCAGTATTTAACATTTTTCTATAATATTAACTGAATGTACTTAAAACCAAATGAAAACAAAAAAATTTATTAAATTTTAATAATAATAATAACACTATTGATATAGCGCCGTAGCTCAGCCGAGGCCAAAGGAAAGGGCGCTTTACCAATAACATATATATATAAGTATATATATAATTTAATCAGAAATTAAAAAAATAACTTGTTAATTAAGTTATTATTCAACTAATAAATGCTAATATTAAAAAAACATTGTCACAGTATAATAAGAATATCGTTGCATATTAACCTCTCTGTAGACATTTCTTTATCGTCGATTATTACCACATCACTCATGCAGCCATCGACTTTCACTTCTTTGTTGATACTGTCATTTAAGGCCTATTTGCAATGCATGTGAGCATTGTAATTGTTTTCCGGATCTCATGTTTCTGGCATATATATGAAATAAAATATTTGAGCAATGTAATTGTTTTCCGGATCTCGTGTTTCTGGCATATATATGAACTAAAATAAATAAATATAGTAGAGGAATTGGTTAGAAGGGTATAGACATAAGCTAAGAGAGACAGAAACAGACACACACACAGACACACACAAACAGAGACAGACAGTGTGATAGATAGAGAGAAACATAGAGAGATAGACAGAAAGAAATATAGAGAGACAAGAGAGTAAATAAGACAGAAACACAAGTGAAAGTGGGTGGGACAGGCCTTTGGTATAATGATACGAAGACAATGGCCTGTAGTTGACCCATTTAAGGCCTATTTGCAATGCATGTGAGCATTGTAATTGTTTTCCGGATCTCATGTTTCTGGCATATATATGAAATAAAATATTTGAGCAATGTAATTGTTTTCCGGATCTCGTGTTTCTGGCATATATATGAACTAAAATAAATAAATATAGTAGAGGAATTGGTTAGAAGGGTATAGACATAAGCTAAGAGAGACAGAAACAGACACACACACAGACACACACAAACAGAGACAGACAGTGTGATAGATAGAGAGAAACATAGAGAGATAGACAGAAAGACAGAGAGAAATATAGAGAGACAAGAGAGTAAATAAGACAGAAACACAAGTGAAAGTGGGTGGGACAGGCCTTTGGTATAATGATAGGAAGACAATGGCCTGTAGTTGACCCATTTAAGGCCTACTTGCAATGCATGTGAGCATTGTAATTGTTTTCCGGATCTCATGTTTCTGGCATATATATGAAATAAAATATTTGAGCAATGTAATTGTTTTCCGGATCTCGTGTTTCTGGCATATATATGAACTAAAATAAATAAATATAGTAGAGGAATTGGTTAGAAGGGTATAGACATAAGCTAAGAGAGACAGAAACAGACACACACACAAACAGAGACAGACAGTGTGATAGATAGAGAGAAACATAGAGATATAGACAGAAAGACATAGAGACATATAGAGAGACAGAGAGTAATTAAGACAGAGACACAAGTGAAAGTGGGTTGGGCAGGCCTTAATTCTATTGATACAAAGACAATGGCTTGTATTTGATACATTTCAGCGATAAACAAAGAGAGAGGGAGAAAGAGAGAAACACAAAGAGATTTATTAAGACACACACACAGGTGGAAGTGGGTGGTGTAGGCCTTAAGTACATTCATATGAAGACAATGGCCTATATTTGGGCTATTTGCCATACAGGTAACATAAGCATTGTAGTTTTAGTTTTGAAGTTGATAAAGTCATAGGGTGTCACACAAAGACGGACTTTGAGAGGATGTGCAACTATTTTTATTTAATTTTAATGGTCAGAAATTACAATTTAGTAAAAGTTTCTATGTATGTCGGAAAAGCACGGAAACGGAATGGCGTTTACGGAATGGAACGGTTTTCGTGTTGCTACCTTTACCTAGGTGAGTTATGACGTATCGTATCAAAGACATGCGACTTGGACCAACTTCTTCAGGATTTCGTTGATATTTTGCTTACATTTTTAACAGTACTTTTTAACAGTACTCTGGAGTAGTTCCCTCCGTTTGGGCATCCGTCCTGCATAACAGAAAAGGTCAATTCTCGTCCCAGTGCCTAAGCGTGAGGGTCTTGACATGACCGACCCAAATAACTTTAGACCAATAGCTAATTAATGTAACATTTCTCTCTCTCTCTCTCTCTCTCTCTCTCTCTCTCTCTCTCTCTCTCTCTCTCTCTTAGCTCCTTCCGTTCCTTCCGGAACAGTGGTCGACAAGATTCCTCCAATTAAATTTCTACATAAAATTATTGAAAAAGTTGTTGCTGATAAACTTTGCCTCTACCTTGATAGAAATGGCTTCCGGCCAACATTCCATTCATGTTTTCGGAAAGGTTGCCGGTACTCTATGGAGACCTTACTTGTTCGTCTTCTTTCAGACATTTTTGGGGCTATTCACAAGTCTCCGATTACTCTCTTGGCGCTGCTTGATGTCAGTGCCGCATTTGACCGTGATATTCTTCTGACGCGGCTTTCTACCTCTGGCTGCTTTTAAAATCATTAGCTTCTTTAAAAATCTTAAAAAATTCCTTGTTGTATCCAGTGCCGGCGCTAGGGTATCGGGGGCCCCCCCCAAAATAAAACTTGAGGCCCCCATACCTTGAGCTGTCATTCATCTCAGCAAAATTTCTCATAATAAGCTTATGTGCTGAAAGACATAGTGCAGGACTTCAATAAATGTCCCCTCCCAATTGTTAATTTTTTTGAATTTTCACGCTGTAATTGCAGAATTTTAAGCTGTCATCTTTACAAAATTGCTCATTTTTTAATGCTATTAGTCGTGGTTTAGGACTTCAGAGTGTCCCCTCTCCATTGTTTAAATTTGTCCGATTTGCCAACTTTAATATGGTAGCATTTATAGGCTGTCATCTGAAAAAAATTGATTATTATTGATGGACAGTGGATGATACTTATGAAATATTTTTGAAATATTGGGGATACAAGGACTCCGTCCCAACCACAATTTGTGGGGCCATGCCCCTGTCCACACCCCCAAGACTAGTCTCTCCTTTGGTTGCGTAATATATTTATTATTTTGTATGCTTTGTGTTAAAACATAATTCGGTGCACGGTTTCAGGAATGCACCGTCATGAAAGGTATAATTAGGCCTACCAGCTACATTTGAAGCCCCTTGCAAACTTGAGATCAGACACGTACCATGGACATCTGGAACCCTACACAGGGTTTAATGTTTGGGCCTCACGCAGGTTTTATTTTGGAGCCTTTGATCGAAAAATCTGATTACCTTTTTTAGTCGATAGGTCAAAATTTCGTCGAAATATACCAATTTTTCCCCTTAAAATGTTCTTTTCTCGTGTGTGGGGGCCCCTAAAGTGTGGGGGCCCCTGTTCGGCCGAACATGTTGAACATGCCTTTATCCGGCCCTGGAGCCTCAAATAAATGCGCCGGTTTAAGAAATATACAGTCACAAATAGGCATAATGATCAGCTAAATTTGGGGGCCCCCCTGGGGCCCCTTCAAACTCGGGGCCCCCCCCAAATGGGGGGTGCTAGCGCCGGCACTGGTTGTATCAGGACTAAGCTATATAATATATGCACTAATTTGACCTGTGACTGATGTATCAATCTCTTCTCTAGCCAAAACATTACCCATAGGTATCTTTCCAACAGTCTCTATATTGCAATCTTATTATATAATTGGGTTTATAGTTAACTGTTGGCTACGTTTTCATTGCTGCTTATTATATTCACGATAATAATAATATTGTTGCTGTCTGTCATGATCTTCCTTCTGATATTTATGTTTACTGTTTTTAACATCTCATACAACTTGTCGTATGTAGCTTCTTATTCTCATTGTACACTGTTTAATACATTTTGACGTTTTGCTGATTTTGTGCTTTACTTTTGATCTCTATGAATAAACAAGTTTGAATTGAATTGAATTGTCTTAATGTGATGGCAGGTTTCCATTTAGCAATCCATCGTTGTTGGCTAAGTGGACGAGCGTTATTGGCTTCACCCCAAGAAAGCAGAGTGTTTTGTGCAGCGATCATTTCACTCCAAGGGATTATAAAAATCTGGTCTCTGGCAACCTCAAGGACACCGCTGTCCCATCCAAGTTCAAAAGGCTTCCGAGTTTAAGGATCAAGCTTTCTGGCGTAAAAGAGACAATTGATCAAGGTATGCTGCATGGTAGCCTCCACTTGGCATAACCAGAATTTGTGAACTTAGAAACATAATTTGTGAACTTTGAAACAGTTTAAATGTTTAAAGAAATGCCAAGATGTAGCTTTCTGATTGTACGCTGTAATCTGCATATTTGGTAAATATTTTAAACCCCTTTAGCGGCCGACCGGCTAATAATCGTATACAAAATCGACGATTATAATCGGGGTTGTCGCTAAAGGGATTAAACCATAGAAATGTACGCTATATATATAAAATATATAGGCTAGAGAGAGTATGGCCTATCTCCTCTGCATGGAAATGTCGAGTCACCAACGACCTTATTATTATATTAACGGAAATCACGCCAGTGACGTCACACGACGGTTGGCATGAGAAATCGCCTATGATTGGTCGATATGAAGAGACAGCGACGCCTATGATTGGTCGGCGATTTCTCATGGTATGTGATTGGTCGGTATGAAAAGAGACAGCGACGTAGATTTACAGGCGTGATATTCCCTCTAGCGTAGGATAATCATACACCTCAATGGATTAAACTTTGTTTTCTGCTGTATGTATTCTCATACGTAAGCATTGCATTTTACCTCTTAAAACCTGTTGTATACACTGACACTTCTATTACATGCTAATGTAGTAGTTTATTAGGCCAATAACCCTTTCGCCCCTGGGTTCCCGTAACTCAATGGCTAACAAACCGAAATATCGGTTTCTCGGGGCGACAGGGTTAAGCTGCATCTATTTTTGGGAAAACTTTTGAAGTCCAAGTTCCCAGTTTGGTTGTGCTTGCTAAAGAACCATTATGTTCTTTATTTTGTATCTCAACTCCCTGTCTTCTGGTAAATATGCTTGCCGTACATTTCTCCTAGACAGGTTTACAAAATCTCTGCGCATTACCATCGTTTCATTTTGTTACGTGTTGCTGAGCTACACGTAACATTATTTATAAAACGTGGATGCCGTGTTGGTGCCCAGTGTCCATTCAGATATTTTTCTTCATATGCCATGCCCTGTTGCTATGTGCCTTTCTGTTTTATCTCTTTCCATCTGTGCAACAAGTTCTCTTAAGTAGTTCTTGCGGATCACTAAGAGTTTATTATGCAGGTTTCTATGTGGCACGAATTTGTGGCTTTGACCTCTGGCTCTCAGGTTAAATGGAATTTGCCAAAAATCACCCTGAAGCAAAACAAATGACTTCCTTGTGCAACGAGTTTGCACATATCAAGTAGGATTGTTTGTTTGTTTGTACTTCGGTCATGAACCCCCAGCATCGGTCTTTCGCTATTGTGTGACCTTCCCCTGCAATTTGTAGCAAGATTCTATTGGGGAATTCACCTGCATCTCTTCACTGCTTGAAAACCATTGTCTTTTCATGGGCCTAGCTCTGCTGTGAGAAGCGCTTTATAAATGTTCAGATTAGATTAGATAGATTATTTTGAAATTACTATATATCACCCTTAATCAAAACGGCTGACTTCCTTGGTTGATGACTTGCGACTTAACATTTCAATTCGGATCAATTCTTCATTCGTATGTTTGTTTAGATGTTCCGAAAGCAAAGCCTCAACCAGGTCGAAGGAGCGCATCTCAGCCGACGAAAGACAACAGCGAATCGCCAAAGAAAAGAAAGAAAGACGAGAAAAAGCGTCAACCGGTCAAAAGGAAGAGAGAGAAAGAAGAGCCAGAGGAGGACGAGGAGGACCGCAGCATGGAAGCCAGCCCAGAATACGATCCTAAGCTAGAGAAAATCGAAACAAGCAGCAACTCCGAAGAGAATCCATCCGCAGACTGTTCCGCATCCAAGTCGAGTGGAATCGAGGAGACAGTCGAACCACCGGACACAGCGATTCTCTTGCTTATAAAAGCCGAAGAGACTCCATCCGGAGCCAGCGCGAAGCAGACGAAGCCAGCGACCAAGAGACCGCCGCGAAAGAAGCCGACGCCTGGCGAGCCGAAGAAGTCCCGCTCCCGTAAGATTCTCCGGTTGTCGTCAGACGAGTCGGAGGGCGAGCTCGAAGCGATGTGTGCAGCCGCAGAGCAGAGAGCGACGGCGTCAAACGTGCAGATGGACTCGGGCGAAGTCCTAGCCGCCGTTCGAGTAGAACTTGATGAGAACGAGCTTTCGGACAACGGACAACAACAACAACCGGTAAATGTTTTCAAGAAGTGGACGGACAACGGAACAGGATTTAGAGTAGCGACGAAATTTGACGCACTCAAAAGCGTATTATCAAGTAGACAGAAAGCGTCATCGGAAGAGCAGCAGAAGAGGCCACTGTGCACCGTTCCTGCGGACATGGATCACGTGGTGGCGGTGAACGAGCGCAGAACGCGGTACCGTTACATCTACCGCGTGGGCCAGTGCTTTCCGGAGGAGGACGACGATGCTCCCTTCATAACATCGAAACTGAATTTCGTCGTCAACGCACTTCAGTCGCAGAACGATAAGGTGCTTGCGCTAGAGAAACGGTGCCGAGAGCTGTCAAGGTCGAACTCGACGTTGAAGGACATTCTGGGAATACCAGACAATGAAGAGCAGGTTGAAGCGGAAGAAGTGGATCCGCAGCAGGAAGCGTATCTCATCATCGGAACGCTTCCGTCTACTTCTGCGTCGTTACCGCTGTACCGATTCACCCTCACAGATCGTTCGCCGACAGTTATTGCACAGGCAAATGACTGTGCACAGGCAAATGGGAAATGACTGCGCTGTGAATGCTCCCGGCATTTAAATATCGTTTCTTTTTTTGTTAGTGCTGAAAACTGTTCAGTGGTTTGACAAGCAAAGTAAGAGCCAAGGTTATGCTGTACCTTGACGTTATTAGTTTACATTGTTAAACCTTGTTGCTTTTGTCTGCATGGGTTCAGTAAATATCGTGTTGTAACCCTGCACATGTATTTTTCAAAATAATTCGGAGTGTTTTTAAGATTTGAGGAGAAACAGTTATTGCACAGGCAAATGGGAAATGACTGCGCTGTGAATGCTTCCGGCATTTAAATATCATTTCTTTTTTTGGTTAGTGCTGAAAACTGAACTGTTCAGTGGTTTGATTGTGCAGTTTCTCTGCAGCAAAGTAAAGGACAAATTTATGAGCTGTACCTTGAGTCCGTGACGGTTAAACTTTGTTGCGTTTGTCTACGTGGGTTCGGTAAATATCGTGAGCATGTTAAAAAATTTCAAAATAACGATTCAGAGTGTTTTTTTTAAGATTTGAAGGGAAATTTAGACACGCAGAACAATCCAATTTGTGGGGTGCGGTGGTACAGTTCGGTGCCTGGGAGCTGGAGGTTCCAGGTTCGAAACCACCTCAAAGCCACCGAGTAGGGACCTTGAGCAAGTCTTTCACTTGCAATTGCTTTGGTGTGAAACTCTGATGCATTTTCCGCGCTGTAGCCGGGAGCGCCTCTGAGGGAGAGCTTGAAGGGGCGCTAAAGCAAATGCAAGAAATAAATAATAAATAAATCAACTTCCCTGAGTAAAATGTTGCATCTCTGTGCATGAGATTTTTGGATTGGTTTTGAGTCCTGATCACAATAAGGAATATAAAATGGCTGAGCACCATTACAACAGATAAAACTGCGGTAGCGTTAATTAACGATCTTCAATAAAATCATTTAACATTTGGTTCTTCATTTATTCATATCAAAACCAGTTGTATGAGTACGATCAATGTTAAGGCGATTTTCAGCCAATGAAAGGTCACATATTCCAAAACATACAACAGTTAAACGCTGGACTTTGTGGCAAGCCAAGACAGTCATTACAAGGTAAAAGTTATTAAAGCCAAGAAAGCCCTGTTGAGTTGCTTGTTTAGAACACGTATCTATCAGCAGTTCTCTGAGGTGGCAAAATCACCAGTGTCTTACAGGACTTCAGAGTGATTTGTCAGTTGAAAATAACACCAGTATTTGAAGCACATACCTACGCAGCAGAGTAAAACAGTTGATGTGATGCTAGTTTGAACTTTTTACAGGAATGAAAGTCATTTCATCTAATCAAAACAAGATTTCATTTAATCAAAAGAAACGTTTTCATTCAGCAAATATTTTGATGAATAATAAAGGTCAAACAACATAAAACAGATAAACACTCAATTCTATGGTACACCAACTGCTAAAACCAGGAATGCGCAAGAAAAGCACTTCTGGAGAGCTGCATTGATTTCCCAGTCACTTTTAGTACAATCTCGTTATCCAAGTGTTTAAAAATCTGGACTTAACCTAATCACACCTACATACATGTACAGTTGTACACGTTAGTGCCACTTAGCATGAAAAAACCTTGCCACTGGAATGTCAACAGCATTTCTAATTATTACGCAAAAAACTAAAACTAGCTCAGCAGATTTGATACAGCGCTGATGCAGCTATTGTGTGGTGCATAGTTGTTTGTTAAAACATTTTTTTCGCTTTTTATCTTTAAAAAAACTTTTTCCCTTTTTATTTTTCGTATTGTTTTATTCCTTTTAAACTTTTGTTTAGCTTTATTTATATATTTACTGTCTCTTTTTATTTTCCTTAATTTTAGTTTGGTCTGATTATGTTTTCACCGTACTCTCAATGATTCAGTCAGCTATACTGTCATTTTTAATCTTTTAACGTCATCATTTGAGAAATACATGTAGTTTGTGCCTACAAGAAATGAAATTTTTATGCCTAAGAGCTATTCGGATATAAACTTAGGCCTATAAAAGTAGCAATTTAAGTAGGACTTCGATAACTTGTAGCCTACACATCCATAGGGCCTAGTCTTTTTTAAACTTCTGATTAGATTTTAATTGTGTTAAGTCGACCAGCGTGAACTTATACGGACTTATGTTTACAATTTGAATTTGAAAAGATTTCAAATCTTTAATTTTTCTTAATTTCTTATTAAGACAAAATAACTTGTAGATTAATATCATTTATAATTAATTTTGGCCGACTAATAAAGTTGTGTTATTTGCCGATTAAGATAAAATTGCATAAAGAAGGTTTTTAAGTTTAAAATGCAGTTTTAGATGTAACAAAGTCGAATTATTTTCTGTTTCCATTTTTGTCGTTTTTCCGTTTTTATTTTTGGAATAAAAAGACGTTTTCCCGTTTTGTATTTTGTTTCCATCGTTTTTGTGTCTGTGGTGTGGTGCTAATTTCTTTCCAGATTTTTACATTTTGTTACACATGTCAGCAGTAGTAAATCATTCAATTGCTTATTGCTACCAATCTTGCAATGATATGTGTAAGTAATCCAAGAAAAAAAAATTGTCACATGACTGATCAAAAATGTTATGCAAGTATAAAAAAATCAGCAGAATGTTGCTTTTGACAGACTAGGCCATCCAGCAACTAGGCCATCCAGCAGTTAAGGAATTACATTAACTTAAAAAGACTAGAATCATAAAATAATTATTGATACGTGCAAAAAACAGAAAATTCTGTGATGTCTAGATCCTCTCTCTGGAAATCCATATCTTAGCATCACCAGTACCGATACATGCATTCAACCATTTTTATTTAACCCTTTAAATGGTTTCTCCATTCTTTCATGTCTACCTATTCCTCATTTTTCTTCACAGTTAGACTAAAAATGCACAAAATGAAATTCCAACACCAACTCAAATGTAAGAAGAAAATTATGCACAAGCATATCCATGGCTAATGTGCATATATACATAGATGCATATAACAAGTATACTATACTTGTATTCATACAATATATATATATATATATACATGCATAGACAGATATATATTTACCTGAGCAATAGTTACTATTAATAATTTGGTAACAAAGAAACACATTAATAAATCTCCTGAATCACCTAACAGAAACAATCTTAAATGAAATCAGGAAATTGTGAACAACATTCGAGACATTTCATTTTCATTGTTATCCTGGCACCAGATCGTTTGCACCTTCAGTTCAGTATGTTCAATAACAAAAAAACTCAAACTGTTCCACACTCAATGTCATTTGTTCATCATCAAAAATAAATGCAAAACCACACCAAACTGCACATAACCAAGCAGTGCTCATCTGTCTGAAACCTTGACTGCTACGGTAATTCACGCTAACAAATACTTCAGCAGCAACGCAACGAGATTCCTTTTACATATCACGCGTTATCTGATGTATGTATTCATTTTCAACAATAAATTTCACAACACCGTAAAGTAATCTCAAAATAGCTGTCCAGTGTGCACTGTATAAATCATCTTTACTTTACATATCATTAACTCGTAACTTATAATCTCCACACACCCTTAACTTTTCCTGGCATCCAGCTACCTGCCAGTCAGATATGTTAATGCTTATGATGCCAACTAATATTCTCAAACTAAATCACTAACTTGTGGATAAAATGCTACTATACCTTAGTCTTAGATTTAAAATTAAATACAGTTTCTGTGATAATAATTATATGGCAAACTGAAAATTTAAAATTTATTTAATAAATAAAAATGAGATGAGTTCAGATGAAATAAACCAAATGACATATTGACCGAGGTAATATGAATTTTGTCTACAATAACGATTAAGACAACAAATGGCTTACAACGAGAAGAGAGAAAAAACATAGTAAATATCCACAAATTAATTACAACAACATACCTAATGCCCAACAAATAAAGAACTGGTCTTCTCAATATAGCAACATTTGTTGGTCCCACTTTTGAGTTTATAGCGGGCCAACGGTTGCCACTGGCACTACATGGGCCCATCGTAACACGAGTTAGCATGGTGTCTAGCATTCAACTGCACTCACACAATTAACATTAATTGCTAATGACTTTACTGGCACCATTTGCGTCATATTTTGAATGCAAACCATAACAAGCAACGAACAAAAGCTTTGGAATTTTTTACAGTACAAGTACCTCTGAAATGCTGTCAAGACACAAAAATGATCATATGTAAAATATTGCTGGACACTTACGGTATTAGGAGTATTTTTACAGGAATCTCTCAAGTAAATTTCATGTTGTCAGTTTGAGCATTACAGCACACACGCACAATGGTACACACACACACACACACATACATGCATACAACATACATAGATCTACACATACACACAAGAACTAGTTAAACATGTTGGGACTAATTTTGAGCCTAAATTATACGTGTACACTCGTGATGATGATGAACTAATCTTCTAATGGTGACCAAAGTGTCGATCGAAAAAAAAATACACCGGTATTTCAACTGTCATTGACTCGATGGAAAACAATGAAAGCAAGGACTAATAATAATAATTATATTATGCACAACTAACACAAAGAATGTGAACAAAATCTGGTAGACACTGTTACGATGAGTGATAAGGTGAAAGCAGATGCGATACGTGATGTGTTTGAAAGTTAAATCTGGATTATTTCTCCTTCACGGACCAACGACTTGGACGTAATTCTCGGGGTAGAGACCGGTTCGACCGCTCTTGTAACCCATGCACCACCCCTGGTCATCTCGGTCTTTGACCTTAACGAATACTTCACCTGAATAAGAAAAATCAGTCATTGGACTGCATGATAATGTACGGCAATGCAATCATAAAGAAACAATGAAAATTGTTGAAAAATAACTGGGTGGTTGCACTATGATCCACATGGAATTTGGGTGTGTAAAATAGACTTTACTTTGGGGGCTCTTAAAACCACCCCCGGGCAATTATCACCCTGCATATAAATCATATATATGTATCAAGGTATATATAAAGCTCCATATAAGAATATCTTGTAAGTGTTGTCGCACAGCCAAGTCAGTTGTCAGTCAAAATTACCAGTAAAGTAGAAATAACAAAATGCAGCTTAATAGAAACTTACATAGTTCTACCATGTACTTAGTGGAACATACGGGAGGTAATCATTTCCTACTTACGAGCCTATACTGTGATCAAAGTTCACTTCTTCAATGACAGACCAGAGTGTGCATCAACAAAGTTCAGATTTGTTATAAAGGCTCAGTTCATTTAGCAGACTGTGAGCTTAAAATTGTAGTGATACAGAACCCACACAAGATACTGAGCGAACCATGTTTTGCCATTAACAGTAAGTTGGCTTGACCATTCACAAATAATCAGTAGGTTGGCAATAATAAATGAATATTACATTGGCAATCCATAACCAGGGTTTAAAGTGTGTGGGAATGGTGTTCCCACTGCTTTCAAATTGTTTGGCTTGTATTCCCACTGCTTACCATGCATGGAACCCTGGAAACATGGGAATTCCCAATAAAACTTCATCAGCATTCCCACTGCTCACAGTTGGCGTCCCCACTGCTCACCCAAACCACTTTAACCACTGTCCATAACTATCACTAAGCTAGCAATAGCAAATTACCAGTGAGCTGACACAAGATATCAAACTTCTATGACCCACCTGCTTTGAAAGACAGTTCATCGCCCTCCTGCCCTTCATAGTTGTATATGGCTTTGACCTTCACTCCAGATACAGCCGATCCCCCCTCATCGTCAAACTCATCTTCACCAAACGGATTTGGACTGAAAACAAAAAAAATTGCAAACTCGCTTAATTCAGTTCAAGACCAACATGTTAGTCAGTTAACTGATGTTTAGTGTTTGGTCAGCCCTCACACGGTTCAAGTTTCTGAGTTTCCTAGTACCAAGAATCATGATAAAAATGGGTTTCAGGCTTTCTCTGTTCTTAGTCCAAGGCTACAGTTGAGCTCAACAAAAAAGTGTTTTTGTATTCAGCACCATTGCAGCACAAAATCCAATCATAATAATTACTTTTATTATTAGACCCAAGGGTTCAAATCCCCTTGTCATCTTGTGCTTTCAGTTCGTTGAACTCTAGCGATCATCATGATCAGCCTTCTAAAAGGCTTAAAATGGATTAAAATACAGAGTGTTATACAATAAGTCTTCAACATCTTTTGAAATCCCACCAACAATATAATCACGATTAAGAAGCACTGCAGGGACAGCATCTCGAACTGTTAAGAAACACTATATAAATGCTCTGAATGGATGAATCTATCAATCAAGCATAGTACAACAAGAAGGCTCCACTGCAGTTTAGAAACAAAGAAAAAATAATATTCTTTGTTTAATTTAAAACTGACGCACCGCAGAACAATTACAATTCACAGTATGAACGGATGATCACATTATTATTACAGGAGTCGAATTTAACTGTTGGCAGCCCATCACGTCCTACTACTCATTTATCTGAACGTGTAACTGGTTACTCCCTTAGGCCCCGATCACATAATCTAGAGATACCACGATGTGATTCCTTGATCGGTAAGGGATTTATCACGAGAATGCTATAATTATAGTTAACTTATTTGACGATAATAGTTTAGTAATTATATTATAATTTAACTTGTGATTTTTAATTTGCACGTTTTTATTACCTATTATTACTTCTATGTATTATATTGATGTTCTGTGTCCCATTGTGCATTTGCAAGTGGAGTAATAAAGAAAATACTTACTTACTTACTTATTTTACCCACGTCATCTGCCAACTGGAAGAGAATTCTATAATCGGAACCTTTCAGAAGTGGATTTCGGATGTGGTGGAATGATGGCCGTTGGCGTTGGCGTAGGTCGATCGGCCGCCACAGGTTGACTCTTCTGGATCATCGTCAACATGACGCCGTCCGATCCACTGAGATACGCCGATTTAACCCTTTCCTTGCGATTGATGCTGTGAAACTCGGTTATGTACTCCTGAATGCAAGCAATGACAATCGAGAATTCAACAATGAAAATTGTTTATCTCACTCTGTTTACGAATGCATTGTAAGTAAATAAAGAAAAAAAATAGCCTTTATTAGACTACCAGTAAACACAAAATCACAGAGTGCAGTGGTGGGTTCGGTGTATTGGAGCCAGAGGGTTGAAGGTTCGAATCTACCTCCTCAAGTCACCGCATAGGGACCTTGAGCAAGTCCTTCACTCACAATCGCTCATGCGCTTCAGCGCGAAACTTTGATGCAGTGTCCCCGTTGTAGTCAGGATCGCCTCTGAGTAGCGAGATTAAAAAATGAGCAGGTCTATGTTATATACGGTCGCTATAGTAAATGCAAAAAATTAAAAATAAATAAAAATAAATAAACAAGCTGTTTTGGTTCCCATACATTTAGTACCTGCTTGTTGCTAAGTGGTTAAGCTCATCAAGCATGCACACATTGCAGACATTTTTAGACACAGACAGTTTCTTCACAACAGAATAGCTTGCCTCGTAGTTCGGCCAGGTCATCGCCATTTCAACGCCTCGGTGCTGAGACCAGTACTTCAGATCCTTTGCAAAGTCTGCTACAAGGATCGTCTGACGTAACTGTTCATAGATGTCTGGAATTCTGGGGAAAGACAAACAGAAGTTGTGCACTTGTTGATGCAACTTACTGCTAGAAAGCCTATGAGAGGTCTCCAAAATGACTAAGGTCAAATATTTGCACACACACGCGTGCGCACGCACACAAACGCATTTGCAATAATTAGAAACCTGCAACCAAACATCATCAAAATACAATCAGCCTTTCATTCAATCATTCATACATTTCAGGAATCTACATGCAAAGCGCCCATTCAAGAAGCCCACTCAGAGGTGCTCACAGTCCAACCACGGTGATACAAAAATGTTTTAAGGAGCCTGTAAAACACTGATGAGTCAACCCTACGTAACTATCCAGTGTTAATGTCTATTCTCAACATTAATGTTCATACTCAATGGTGTTAATTTTCATTCTCAATGAACACAAGAATGACATTGAAACCGACAATATATCGAATCTACAAGCACTCCTATTAAAAAAAACACGTGTGAAAAGAAATGCTAAAAACTAACGTCATCTTCTGAGTCAGGTCCAGGCGGGCGTGTACGTCGAAAAGAAACTTCTTGAAGAATTTAAGTCGCTTCTCTTCAAAATCTTGCGTCCGCCTGTAAACCTCCGTCATGTCCTCAACATATCTCGCGTTGTATGCGTTCAATTCCTCCAGCGCCTGCTTGTAAAACTTCCGAGTGGATTCGACGTCTCGACGACACTTCTCCGACTTCTCTTGGAACCTTTTCATCTAGTCAAAAAGCAGGTATAATTAATGACTTACTTGACTTGACTTATGGCCCTGGCGAAGCTTGCGCCCACATCAGCCGCTCCTTTATAGGTATAATTAATATCACTTTACAGATAAACACTTCACAATTACATTCTGCACTGCTGACTAAACCATCCAGCCCTTCAGCGACCAGTAAAGAAACCCAAAAACTCCAAAAGATTCCAGGACTCTACTCAGTGGCGCTCCCGAATGCAGAGCGGACACTGCATCAGAGTTTCACGCTGAAGCGCTTACCAATTGCGAGTGAAGGACCTGCCCAAGGTCCTTACGCGGCGAGGTGGATTCGAACTTTGAACCTTCCAGCTCCAAGGCAACGACGCCACCACTACACCACCGTGCCCCAAAATACTTTAAAAGTTAGTTAAAGTATTTAATGGTACTTCATCTGACATACAGATTTAAGCGGGCAAACATAATGGAGGTTGACACATGCATGCCAAAGTGCGCATAGGATGTTTACAAAGTATTGCGTATGCAGCACACCTTTAGAGGTACTTAAAAGGCACTGTATTAAGTGCTCTGACGCATACACACTTGCATGCCTACACATCTCTGACTAAGCCTCCCATCGAGCTTTGCACTCTTTGCTCGTGGTCCCTCAGGCCCGCTCTTCAGTCAGACGGCATCAAGCCTTCTCGATTATTGTACCCCCACTCTGCATGGATTCCCACTTGCGCCGCGCTTACTACCTCGGAATAAATTCCATACTTTCTACCAGTTGCTCAATACCTTTCTCTTTAGCCATAGCTGGGTTGGGAGCGCCTCTGAGCAGGCTTCTTGAAGGGCACCATAACATTTTTTGGAAGGAATGTATGAATATGTGCATTATATAAGTAAGAGCCAAACATTAATGACCTTGCTTTACATTTCCTAAAGAGCTTCTACGTATACAAACAGTTATCAAAACCAGACATTTATGGTTAGAACTCAATTTTATTAACCGCATACTAGATCAAGGGCTCTTAACATCTTTAAACATATACCATATGCGTGGGACTCTACTTTCTGGATCCTTATCTACATCTCTCTCTCTTCTTAAGACCTATTTTTCTCTAGAGGTTATCGCACTGGGAGCGCTACTGAATGGCCTCGGCTGTGAGCGGCGCTATAGAAATTACTAATTACATTACAATGCATATGTAAAAAATCATAATAATTAAGCTAAATTACACAGATCATTATGTCGTCAAGAAAATGAAAGTGACTAAGATGTACATAGAGTCTAACCTGGTCGGGAGAAACATCGGTGCTGTTGCGGGCGTTGTTCTCCTGGTTGTTGGCCGTCTTCTCAAGCTTACACGCCGTGTAGTAGTCCTTCTTGCACTTCATCAGTTTCTCGAGTCTCTTTGCCCAAGGCTTCTGAGCCTAGGTGAAATCAAATTGAAAAAGAGTTTCAAAGAATTCTGCAACCATTTAGATTTTAGCATTGTCTCACCTTAAGCTCTGCCATTAAGGAAACAAACCATTTTCAATGCCTTTATATAGCAGGTTGCTATAAAGTCCGCTCAAGGCCATTTCTTGCTCAGTCATGGTGTTTTTATGACCATCGAAACCATGTCTAAAGACTATCGTGATGCTTGTCACTCAAAATGATCACCTTCAAGGTTTGTATTAAAGCCTGATTTAAATGTATATATGCAAAAAACGCCTCATTAAGATTTAGTTAAATTGAAAATATTTTCTGGGATCAATGATCATACACCTACCTCATTATACTCAGGAGCCTTGTGCTTACCACTTGTTGAAAAATATTGCAACTGGTCAACTATTAAAAAGGTTCTGATGCCCCGCCTTAAACCTCAAGGCTGTGAAACTAGCTAATTTTTACATCCTTACATCTGTCGGTGATGCTCCAGCATTTGTGAGGGCTTCAAAAGCAATGCTAGATATATCTTACTATTATCTTATTTATTTTACTTATTGCACTGATTCAGTGAGCAAGATCACTAAATCTTAATGTGACATGGTGTGCGCAAACAACATGTCCAAGGTCATTACATAAAGCCTGCTCAAATACAAAACTGGTGTAATGCTGGCCCAGTTCATTACCAACTCCAAATACATCAACATGGTACACAGCAGGTAGTCTACATGATAACAAAAACAAATAAAAAATGTTTTGTAAAAGCACACACGCATTTAGCGTTAACACTCTAGTATGGCCACAGCTGCTCTACTCAGGGACGTCATTTGGGGGGGGGGGGGGGGGGGGGGGGGGGCATTTGCCCCCCCCCTGAATTTGGCGGAAAAAACAATTTTTTTATATGTATATCAGTGCATTTTCTCATTTGATCAAAATAAGATATCTTTATTTTTCACTTGGAATCTAAGACAGCAGAAGACCAATTATTACATGTATACATGGTCACTGCTGTGATCTGGTAATTTTCGTATGTAAGAACTTTGCACAGAGTGGTTTCCTACAGTGATAGAAGCATCCCAAGAGATTGAATGGATCTCCTGTGCTAGGTTAAAAAGTAGCTAAACTACATGGCAGAACACCCCTATAGAGGTCAACAATGTACAAGTCAGGGCCGTAAATCCTGATGATGAAAGGGAGAAACTTCCTCCCTATCTATACCGAGGTCTGTACTGTATGTCTTAAGGCAGCGAAAGGCTGACTTTGACCCTATATAGGGAAGGTCAGCAAGATATATAGACAACTTCTAAGTCTCGCTGGATGATACATAGCGAGCATCAATTGTGGACACTGATACTGGAAACCTTAGTCTGGGCCGATTCAACCGAAAACAGATGTCGTTGACAGATATGCATGCCAAAGCCGGAGTAGAGGTGGTCTGACCGTCTGAGGATATCAGACTGGACGCATTAAGTGCTAGGGGACAGGAAAATTGATTAAGACAGCTGGATATTATAACGTATTGGATATTATAGCCTATATATATATATATTTATATATACAGTATATGCGTCAGTACATAGTATTCTGCGTGAGCTTAGGGAGTGGGAGTAGACACCTAAGAATAGTTATATAGTATATTAGACACAGAATCAAGCTCAGTTCATTTCGAGACCTGATATTGAAGTGTCTATAGAGGATTATTATTGAATGTCAAATAAGTGAAATTGGTAAATTTAATGTCATAGCCTACAGAGAGTGTTCTGCTTTGCCTTTTAAGTTCTTTTCTGCTTGTTTCCAAATCATGATATACGATAGTCGCCCGCAGGAGCTGTATAAAGGTGTGATGGTAAGTACAACTCTATTTTTTCATGGCATGAATCGGGACCGACTCTGAGTATGGATGTTGAAGGGCGCTATATAGATACAGTGCAAGTGCACACAACTCAAACAGGGCATAACAGAGAGAGACAGACAGACAGAGCACAGGCGCTGTCTCATCATTTAGACCTACACCATCAGCATTGTTGTTCACTGCAGTCTCAATGCGCAGGCCTAGCCTACATGCAGGGATGCCAAGAATATAACATATTGTTAACACTAACCTATAGGGTGTTAACTTAAACACGGTATAATCGTAAGATTCAAACACTATCTTGCGCTAAAAAGAAATTTATAGGCCTATATATATATAATATATATATATATATAGGCCTATATAATTATGTAGGCCTACATATGTGTGTATATATATGCCTCGACAAAATTCGAAACATAAGCTAGCTAAGTTTTGCCCCCCCCCCTGAAAAAACCTGAAATGACGTCCCTGGCTCTACTTGAGAGCAAAGAGGCTGTCCCTCTGTGTTATTGAAAGACTTCACTACGTTGCTAAAACTAGAAGAAAAATATTTGACTGCAGTGGTCACTTTTTGAGGATGAAAGTATCAAGTTTTTAAATTTTAAATGAAACAATTTACAATGTCATTAAGAATTGCAGCACATTAACTTGATTAATAGAATTTAACTAAATAACTTCAAGGATTCATTTATCAGATCATCAAATGTTGCTTCTGTCCAATTTCTGATTCCACCTCAGTACACATTGCCTTGGTTAGGTGTCTACTTTACTGATATAGTATTATTCTCTTTCTCACTTATCTGGTACTGCATCTATAAATATCCATTGGCCATCTGTAACAATTCTATTGGGATAGGACAACCTGAACCTAGAGGGTTTAAGTAACTCTGTATAGTTGCCCCTTTGAAACAAGCAGCAGAGAAACTTTGTAAGTGTATGGTGATTGGTGATTGCATATGCCCGTATGTTTCTGCCGTTCTTCTGTTGATTGTAATTAAATAAATTGCTTAATTCAATTTAATATTTAGAACCTCATGCTACCTTTGCAAGACTGAATGAGGGTGAGCTGGTTAAGAACACACAATTTCATCAAAAAGCAAACAGTGCTCAATCTAATGCAACCACCAAAGAACGTGCTATGATTCCAAATGGCATAAATATTGTTCTGTGCACTCAACAGGGAATTTTGAGTGGCAGTACTAGAGCAACATCAATGCATCAAGGAATTTCGACAGCCAATCAAATGTAAGCACTCAAGAAAAGGTCATATTCAAGACGTTTGGCAGCACTACAACAACGCTTTTAAGTCCTCATAAAAATGCCTGCCTAGGGCCTACTCAAACCACATCCTACACGAATGGGATCTTGATT
The DNA here is from genome assembly GCA_945859605.1 of Lumbricus rubellus. Taxonomy (NCBI): domain Eukaryota; kingdom Metazoa; phylum Annelida; class Clitellata; order Crassiclitellata; family Lumbricidae; genus Lumbricus; species Lumbricus rubellus. Next base: position 28,267,672 of record OX243818.1, read on the forward strand.
ACTGGTATTTGGCGGTTCCAATAAAACAACAGACAGTCATGGTTCTACGGCACATCAAGAGACAATCAGAGAAACTGAAGAGAGCATGTTGGTCTACTTGTATCTGCCCTCAGAACCCAGAGTAAACATCATGAATCCGACAAGAGCCTATTGCTATGACCCCGAATTTTGCATTATAATTAGGCTAAATTAGCCTACTGCTTCGAGTAACTAGCGAGTACCAAATAATTAATCTACTTCATCGCTTACAATGCAGAGATTACCTCAAGTCCTCCTATAGTCCAGAGATCAAGTCTGTGACTTTTACAATTGCAATTTCAAGTTTACTGAACTCATATTTATACAGGCATAAACCTTGTAAAAATTGTGTGCAGGACTTGGCACTGGCATGAGCTGGGAAATAGATGGCAAGTAAGGCGATATACAAACCCATGCCCAGTAAATTGGGTTTTACCACCTATAGACGAAAGGAATGAGCATCTCCTTTACTTTCCACTATACTTTACTTACTAAACTTATTAGTCTTCATCCATCCATTCATTCATTTCAAGAATTTATGTAGCATCCTTTAAAACAGCACACTCTCAGGTGCTCCCAGCACAACTATGGTGATACAAAAGTATTAAAGAGCCTGTAAAAGATTTTCAGACAAAAGGGCCTACCAATGAGAAAATTTAAGAAATTCATCTCCTCAGATAGAAACCTTAGGCAAACAAGAAATAAACGTACACCAGCTAGATCAAAAACGTTCAGCAGGTTTGAATGGAGCATTCAGAAATGTAATATGGCTAAAAAAACCAGAACCATTTGATAAAACACACACAAAAATAACCGAAAGAAAGCATTCCAAGGTGCAACAATCCAACATATAATCATTTAAATCCCAAATCCAAATTTTGCAGTCTGAATGACCATTCCTGCCTCAAGTTTAAAAAGCTGTGTACAGACAATGGACATGATACATCTCTAGAAAAAATGCCAATACTTTTTAGAAGTTGCTGAAATCTATGTCATTTTGCCGTGGTTGGGCTGGGAGCGCTTCCGAGTGGGTATCTTAAAGAGGCGCCATACAAAATATTTACATGAATGAATGAAAACATATTTAAATAAATGATTCAGCTTGCCTTTTTGAAATCATCCTCAAAGGACTTTGCTTCCTTGCATCCACCAACAATGATCTGTCTCTTGTAGTTCTCGTTCCTCCAGTCCTTCAGCGACGACTGCACGTCGTTCAGCAGTTGGTCCTTGATCTCCAGATGAACGTCGGCCAATCGAACGGCCTCATCCAAAGACCCAATCAGCATCTGCTTGTTTGTGCCATATTCCGGTCCTAAACGACAACAGAAGCATTGTAACATCATCATCATCATCATCATCATCATCAATATCCTTAGGCTCAATGCCTGAATGAGTCCGATGCCACTCTCTGTCTGAGTCTGTCTCGTGCCATGTTGCCCAGCTTCAACCGGTCCGGTCAGCAGGTCTGCTCCATGCCATTAACATCTTGGAGCACCTAGACCACCTTGTCTGATTGAAGAGAATCGTGAAAAAGAAGCACAAAGGACAACGTGGGTCAATGCCCGTTATGTCCCACGCTCTCTCCCCCGACCCTCTCCATCGGTCTGTCCTGACCGACCTGCTTCACATCATGACACCTTGAAGCATCTGGGTAGCTATGTTACTTGTGTCGTGGCTTTGGCGGATTACAATCGTCTTGGTTTTTCACTGCCAGCGTATCGCCACCCATCTGGCAAACCTTCCTCATTTTGTCCGGGCTTAGGACCGGCACAGGGACGTTGTTGGTTCCTTGTGGCAGAGGATGGATGCAGTTTAACGTCGTGCCCAGGACTACTTCAGCAAGTGTGTTGCCCTTACCCTCTTGCTGTTACAACGGGCATTGTAACAGCAAGAGGGTAAGGGCAACACACTTGCTGAAGCACCTATTCAGAACTTCTTCAGATATAACAGAAGATGTGCAACTCTGCTTAACCTTTTACCCGTTCATTTTTAAATTTTAAGCCCGTTTTCAGCGGATATTCTCGGGGCAAACGGGTAAAAGATTAAATTTCCTAGGTGCGTGGTCCTGAAGAAAAAGAACCATTCAGATGAATTCCATCCCATCAACAGAAAAGGATAATGTTCAATATCAAGGAAAAGTATCCGTAATACACGTGTTCAATGCAGAGCCGTTCCTTCTCTGTGGTTGGTCCAACAACCTGGAATGGGCTTCCAATGGCTTAGTATGTAACACCTGTTGTTTTTCGCTTCATCTTGGACGGGAGCACCTCTGAGTAGGTATCTTGAATGGACGCTAAATAAATTCTGACTGATTGATGTTTAGCATAGATTGGTGCCAAAGGCACAAAGAAGTTTTGGCTTGGTAACTTCAAAGCAGGAGCAGACCCATATAACATTTTGGTACTTGGTATTTAAAGTATTTAATTATTGAGTCATTGTGCAACATACTACTTAAATTTTTCAATATCTAGTATCATAAAATTCCAGTGGTTGTGCAAAATTCAATTCTTTTCTTAGATTACATCTGATATAATCTCCACACAGTATAATATTATCCATGCACCTTAAGTCTGCACTTAGCCACTGCCGGCTAATACAACATTCTGACACTTTCCGAGCCACTGTATGCAAATGAACCGCAACACATGATCTCCAGGAGCATTAAGGTACAGATTACACAAGGTTTCATGCCTCCACACACATTTCTCACATACATGTGCACACATGTGCAAACATGTACATTTATATATCGTCCATATTCCAGCATGCCATTTAAATTCCCTAATTTCGACAGCTGAAAGCTTTGGAATTCACTACCCAGTCCATTTCATCCTGTAAATTTTTAAGATCCACCTCTAACAACTTGCTGAAACATCATAGCATAAGTTCAGGTTCCATGGCTAATCAGAATTTAACCTGGCTTATCCAGATTATGATTTTGGTAGCAATTTCACTTGAGCCGACCATTGATTTTATACATCAGGCATTACAATAACAAAACCATAGATGGGTTTTTGGCCAGGTTTTAATTGCTCAACTTTACAAAAGCCATTCACACACGCACATGTAACACCAGCAGCCTATCCATCGTTAAGCTACCACAGAAGGCTCGATGACTAAGCGAATTAATGTATCATTAAAAGGAAGCAACAGATTCTGCAGACAAGTAACCTGCTTGTTTAGTGATTTATGATATTCGAATACAACTACTACATATATGACGTTTCATATTTGTAATGAAAATAAAGATCACACGGTCCTTTCGAATGTCGGATTCCGTTCAGTGTTGCAATACAGTCTGCCAACTCTGCCATGACAACTGAGGGAAAATTCTGCTTTTAAGGAATCTGTCTTCTCCACGTTTTAATACGATTATTGGCATTTCTGTGTCCAGAACAACCATAATCATGCATGTATTAGCACTTTGTCCAGAACCCACGATTTAACAAAACTCCTTAGCTCGCATAGTGCTTCATTTTCAGCGATGAACAATTTCCCCAGTCCATCACCATTAGTTGCACTGGCTTCTTGTTGAATTCAGAATAAAACTAAAATTGTTCTGTTTGAACTCCAAAGCCCTCAACACCAGCATACCTTCCTACAGGTCTGCAATCACCAATAACTCCTTTATATGCCCTTCTGCATTTGCTGCAATCATCCAATGCAGGCTTTTAAGCAAAATCATGAGGCAGACACAGTTATGGGCTCACTACGTTACTCAGACGTTGGTGCTGAGTGCATTGTTGTACAATTCGGAGACTTGGACACTGAGGGAAGCACAGAAGCAGAGGCTGAGGGTGTTTGAAATGGCGTGCTTACGAAAGATAGAAGGTGTCACGAGAAGGGATAGGATTAGGAATACAGAGATATACAACAGACTGAATATTCAGCATGATATAATACACAAAATCCAAAGTAAACGGCTACGCTACTTTGGCCACGTATCCAGAATGAGGGATGAGAGATACCCGAAGGTAGCTGTCAACGGATATGTGCATGGAAAAAGAAAAAAGGGAAGACCAAAGAAGAGATGGGTCGACATGATACGTGAGGACTGTCGGGAGATGGGTTGGTCCATACAAGAGGCTACTCACAAAGCTCAAGAGAGAAAGATGTGGAGATTTTCCATAGCTGGGCGGCTGTCACGTGCGAAAGCATCGTCAAAGCCATAAGTCAAGTAAGTCAAGTAAGTCACGTTACTAGCATCTTCTCCTGGCAGCCAACTCTACACGCCTCAAATTACAATTGCAGTGCAATTTAGTGCACACATGTGTTACAAATTCAATAGTAACAATAAAAACAACAATATAATACTTTTACTACCTGGCCTCAGCCAGTATCCAATTATACTTCACAGTGACAGGGATAGGTCTGTAGTAAACTTATGCATAGTCATCATAACAGAGACTCTGCCTATCACGTGTTCAAACTCGTAAAATTTTAGGAGTACAGTACAGTGTACACTGCACAAACCAAAAATTGTGTTTAACATCAAATTTAAGCCAGAACAAAATTGCACAAACCTGCCTCATTCAAATGATTCAAACAGCTCACTGTTCCTTATTCCAATAGCAAAAAGAGAAATGCATTGATAATTATTCTAATCCAGTGAAAAACAGAACCAACATGCAACACACCTCGTTCGAAAGAGTCGTTCCATTTCTTCGCCCAGCCCTTGAGTCGTTTGGCGTATTCCTTTTCGATATCCGCTCTCTCCTGAACACATTTCATCATCTCGTTGCACATCAACAGTCCATCCTCCGTCCTCTTAACGGTGTGCTTGTAAAAGTCGAGGTCCCAGAAGGTCTCGGAGACCAGGGCAAACGGATCCTCTGTGACCGACATGTTCCTGTACATCGAGAAAACAAACAATCGAACTAGATCAACAGTAGCCAGACATTTATCAGACATTCATTTTTGAGTCAGAAGAAATTCATTCTAATTTAGATTAATTCTATTTACACTCAAAAGCACTGCACAGTGCACGCCCAAGGGCTGTGCAAAATCAGTCTGCGGAAAAGATTTATAATGCAAATGCTGCAACACATTGGTGTTTTGCAGTGATAAGGTACGCAACTTAACGGTTTGATGATAAACACTTAACTGCATCATTAAAGTCATTAAATTTTCAATCAGAGAACTGTGTCAACAAGTCACTGACCGGGCTTAGCCGATATTCTTCCAAATTTATTCTAGATTTCTGTATTTGAATTGTGATGTCTATCAACACACCACCAAGAAAATTTCTATTGCAAAATGTACAACCCTAAGGAGCAACAAACACTTTATTGATATAAAATAACCTTCTAGATAGAGATCTGTAGTAATCCATAATCCCAAATTGAGGTGTGAATCAACGTTCACAATTAGCTAAGACAAATTCAGCCAAAGACCAGAGCAAAACACTCTGTACGTCTCAACATAACTATAAGCGAAGTTAAACTGCTCCCACCTAACATCAACGGCGTTTCAACAATCACTTCACATTCTGGGTGTAACTCCGAGATTGCAAACGTGTCTTAGCTGAAAGGTGCATAGTGTATAATTTAAAAACAATGTTTGTATATAACCAACAATGAAGAAAGACAGTTGGTTGTCTGACTATACAGTTTAAAATGCGACCTAATTATAACTGAAAAACCCCATTCATTCTCTGTTAATAAGGATGACGTTTAGAGCAACAGTAACACTCCATGGCATGAGGAGTAGAAGCTCAGCACAGATGTGCGATCTATTCCCCATATACTTTCCCAAAGCTCAATTCAGCCTTTCATAATTTGCCAAATGGATTGGCAAAATGAACAGCGTACTGCTATGTGCGCCTTGCGTGGTTGCCAGACAGCTAAATTCGATTCCTGTGATAACTTGTGATCATCTGTTCAAATAATGAATTGTAATCATATAGTGTTATGTGTCAATTTAAACAATAAACAAAGATAAATATTGTTATTATTATTGTTATAATCATCATCATCATCATCATCATCATCATCATCATCATCACCACCACCACCAGCACCACCACCACCACCACCACCGCCACCACCACCACCACCACCAACATCATCATCATCATCATCATCATCATCATCATCATCATCATCATCATCATCATCATCATCATCATCATCATATTCATTCACATGATACTTATTTAGAAACAGGGGTGCTTGATAATGTAGAGGTCATTGCGCTGTCAATTACGAGGTCAACGATGAAGAGTGTTGGCCACCCCCTCTCAAAATATGCCAACGCCAAGAAAATGAAGTGACTAACACATCATACCCAAGGCTACAGCCGCTACATCAGGACTAGCTTTTAAAAGGGACCACCTTCCTTTGTCAGTGTTTTTATTAGGACACAAACAGACATTGTGACGAAACACAAATCCCACACTGATCAGTGATCATGTCTAACAAAAATACAAGGACACTGGCACACAAACAATTAATTGTTTAGAATTTTATATGCATACAATTTTCATGTCTACAATATTTTCCACGGTAAATAATTAATATTCATCTAACGTTTTACCCTAAAGGGGTTACATTGACCAAGTCCAAAATACATAGTCTGGGCCAGAACAAGAGCTAAATAATCTGGTAACATCATCATAATCATTGATCAGTTTCTGACACCCTGCATGTGGCAGCGATAGGCACAAGCAAATGAGCATGATAATTAAGTCCTTTAAAGTACAGTGTAAGACAATGGTTGGTTCAAGTTTTGCTACATCCTCATTTTAGTCTTGAGCTTTCTTTATCTTAGGCCAAAAAAATTGTTGTGTTTCCGGTAACCCGACCGACCCTCTTTTATTGCCGCAACTCAAATAATTTTGCAAAAAAATTTTTTTTTAAAATTTTTCCGAAAAAAATATTTTCTTTCGAAAAAAATTTAAATTTTAAATATATATATTTTTTTACATTTGTATTGACATAACAGAAAAGACGTCAACAAAATGAAATTAATAGGACTGTTTTTCTAGAGCAGTTTAGGTGCAGACAGTCGGGAAATAGGCAGTTTATACTTGCTTAGAACACGTACTTTGTTGCAGCGTGTACCGTTGTGCAAAAAAGACTAGTGTGGTATACTTTTTCGGATAGCCACTGCATAAAAATATTTCACCAAAATAAAATAAAAATCCGACCTACCTACCCAATTTTTTTAGCTCTGTTACCGGAAACACAACATTTTTTTAGGCCTTACCTTAAAATCTTGTGTGTATTTGCATTGTATAATTGGGCACACTGGCATGCAAAGGGTTAAACAGACCAGGGCAAAGATCAGATCCCCACGATATAAGCCACAATGAGCATACAAATGAGTGGAGAACAATGACATACCTAGGATATGAACAGTGTCTGAAATCACTCACAGAATCTCCAAAAGCATCAGCCTGGCATTTGATACTGCCTAATACCTTTGATCCTGCTAGTTAGTTACCATAGCCCTCCACCTCATTCACCAACACCACAGGACAAAAGCCACAGTATCTAAGGTAAAGATATCCATGACTAAATCAATTTACTCTAGCATGTATACAGCCGGCTGGTGTTAAGTAACACATGCTGCTGTTGAAGGTCATAAAAACCTTAAAAAACGAAGCTACATGGTAAGGTCTAGAGCAACATTGTTTAAGTGTGCAGCAGCAGCAGCAGCAGCAGCAGCAGCAAGGTGCCACTGTGCATGAAGAGGCCAGTTTGCATATACCAACAATGATACTTTGATGCTTTTTAGTTATTAGCATCTCAAAGTGAGCATGGTCTATATATTATTATGGGTATGCCTCAAAATGGCATGGCAACCAATCAAAAGGGTAGAGTGGTGAAGGCATGGCCCAACAAATTTATTGATAAATTAGCTGCGTTGTAGGCATACAGTTGCCTAGTAAAATCTGTAAGTGTACATTGGCCAATGTTCACTCAATCAATCAATCAATACTTTTTATTGATCCCCATTATACATGTAATCAACAGATTAGGCATTCATGCACATTGGGGTCAATGGGTGAACCCAAAGGAACATAAGGTTCCGCTAAGCAGAATCACCCTAGATTTCAGCACTGCACCCCACCTACAAGTCCACATAAGACACATACTGGTATCTCTGGCATGTAGTAACATCACTGCACAGCATCACTTCAAATAAACATTTCTGTCTGTAGGTCACAGTGGATGGATTCATTACCAGACATTTATGTAAGTATGTATGGCATATTATGCAACATAAGACAACATAAATCTTTAAATATATTGCATCTCATACCAATCTATACAAAATCATATGACACAACCTCTGTGATGTATACATATTAAATTAGGTGGTATCATGTATCACCTGGATGGGTCACAACGTGTAAATCCAAAAGGGACAAATATCCCACTAAATAGGATCCCCAGTATCATCATTATGTATGCAGGACCATAGGTACACAAAAATGTGTGCGAGTCTGTTTGTGCATGCACGAGTCTATATATGCAATCAATGACTTTTAACAAGGTCCTCACAAAAGCACACCACACAATTCACTCCACAGGACATTGCAAACAACGAAGTGAGGAATATATACACACGGACAACAAAACCGAACACGCAACATCACGAAAACACAGCCAAGACAGTTCGCGTATATCTGCAGGCATAAAAAACCAAAGCCAGTCTTTTTTCCACAAACAATGGATTTCAGGTAGAAATTGCCTGCAGCCAAAATATTGACGTCAACCATCTGTCCTATACCACCTGGCACCTGTTCACTCACCTGTGCCACCAATGACTGTATCCCAACCCTGCCTCTGCATATTAGCCTGAATTTCCGATGGATGTGTCATAAGCACATTAGGAAAGGTTTCCTCTTGCATCAAGCTTTCGCCATGCATGCTTCCAACAATTTCTGGCATTGTGTACTTAACTGACTAATAATTATGCAAATGTAGCAGTGTGAGTCTATAGATTTTGAAGCATACAGGAAAAGTGACTTTTGGTTTAATATAATTGAATATAGATAGTTATTTACACAAATTGATTTGAAAATTTGAGCATGTCAGCAGTGGTATGGCTGGCAATGGTCCAGGGTCTGGACTGCAAGATGTTTACAGTACCTTTGGGTAATAGATCAGAAACCGTTGAGGTCATGTTGAGCGCCTCTGAGGAGTTCTCTTGAAGTGGTGCTATATAAATGTTCAATTACTATTGTATGTATGTATGTATGTATGTATGTATGTGCACTTGTTATAGCGCCCCTTCAAGCTCTCCCTACTCAGAGGCGCTCCCGATGCAGAGCGGACACTGCATCGGAGTTTCACGCCGAAGCGCTGAGCAATTGTAAGTGAAGGACTTGCCCAAGGTCCTTACGCGGGGAGGTGGATTCGAACCTTGGACCTTCCGGCTCCAAGGCAACGACGCCACCACTAGACCACCGCGCCCATACTATTACAATTATGCTTACCAAATTTCCCATACCATCCATCAATAGGGGTTTAACCCATTCAGACAAGAGTGTAGTCATGAAAAATATGTTTTTTTCTCCATTTCCCAGACCTCCCTAGACTTTAAAGCACACAATAGATCCCCTATAATAACAATGACTTGCTCTTGTCTCCCTTAAAGCAGGTCATAATAGTCTATTATAAGGACCTCATAAACCTGCCGCCACACAATGAGATATTGTTGTTGACTACTTCCCATATCTTATTATAGCCGATTGGGCTACGAATTATTGACTGGCCCAATGTCTAGTGTCAACTCAAGATAAGACAAACAGAGTTTAATTCTGTCCAAAGTAATTAATTACTGAACAGTTCACTGACAACACACCACTTCAGAGTTCAATATGGAATTATCTACATGCACAAATCTATCAACCACATTTGTAACTTATATGTTATCAAGAAAATATCTTTGTGCTCTCTTAACAATGCATTTCACTCAATGGTTTGTGATTGCCATCATTGGTTCTTCCCACAAAAATAGCAGACAAGACAACACCCGTCTAAGCCAATACAGCGCTCCAGTGCCATGTTAGGCCTATAGAAGACGCCACCACAAGTCAGTCTATGAACATTCAGTGCACTGTCCCTCAAAAATCCAACAGTCTCGAGTGATAAATGCATGCCAACTAGATGCACCCTCAGAGCAGTGTGTCATCCAGTGCTTAAAGTGTAAAAAGAGAAGTGCCTGGATGCCCCTTACCTTTTCAGGCAGTGTCGGCCGAATAAGTGGCAGGAGAGCATTCAGATTTTAAAAATAGGTGCCTGGATGCCATCCATGACCGTCCATTCACACTTTTTAAGCCCTGGTGTGATCAATTCACGTGCAAAGAAATTAATAACTTGACGACTTATCAATGTGATATTAATATTTTGACAACAAACACACTACAAATTATCAATAAATTAGCATATTTGCATTTTGTTGTAAACTCAAGTCTATTGGGTCGAATTAGAATTAAACAACCGTGACAAAATTAAATTAAAACATAGGCTTAGGGTATTAAGACTACAATCTTATATAAAGTCCCATAAACTTGTCACTGCACATAGGCCTACTCCAGTACCCATGCATACATTCCAAACAACTGAGTGAAATTCATTCAATTATATACAAATATTGGTAATCCAAAGAGCAAATCCTTAATAGTTAGAAATAGCCTGCTCATTGGTGCTCAATAAAAGATGGTTATTTCAACCTCTGAACACTTATAGATGGCAGACCACATGCAAATCAATATACACTAGCGAACACTGCTATAGACTAAGACATCTATATAGTTACATCGTAATTTCACTGGGATGCATTTCCCAAACGTATATAATATTCTGCTTCTGCGAGGTTTACTCTTACTTTTACGCTACAAATAACGTATTTCCTAAGCCTATAGCATTCAAATTTAATGGCATTTCATTCAATCACATTTATATTCTCTCCCGGATTAATTCTTGGACACTAAACATTTAAGTGTGGATATGCATTATAAATAAAAAGTTCAGTTCAAGTTTAGCATAAGATTAACAGCTTGTAATTGAATCTGCATGTAATACAAGTAGGCCTAATGGCATAGGACAGCTAGGACTTCGCATACATCCCATTCCCAAAAGCAATTTCAGACTCTCAAAACAAATTGAGGTTAATTAATTCGTTCTTCTTTTAAATTAATGCTCCTTGTTTCAGTCAGCACTCAGCCTCAAGGTGCAAACTATAAATATCAATTATCTCATTGTATGGATTTTTCAAAATCGTCTTTGTTGCGTGCCTAGGGCGTTTTCCATTGGTTGCATGATGATAGGCTATACAGGTGAATTGATTGGGAATAGCGCGAACGACGAGCACCATAGCTTTAACAGCTAAATTCTTGTAAACGGTGAACATTTCTTATCAACGGCATGATTCAACCTGTCATACATACCTTTTAAAATCCAAAATGAAATATATTTTATTAAACAAAACACAAGATCTTTCTTCAGGAATACGAATAGAAAACCTTTCGGGTCCGACGTGCGCCACCACAGACGACCAGTTAAACGTCTAATTGCAGCGTTGCCTCACTGTTGTCGTGGGCCATTCAAAAATTACGATTTTAAATGGCGTTGCGATTTGCGTAGCGCAATTACACACGAAAATTAAGCATTCCTCGAAATGTATAAGCTTGATAAGATAAGTAATGAATGAATATCCACATGTAGGAAATTAACGAATGACAAAATTCAAATGTGTAAAATGTCTCATAATTTCATGTGTCTTTACATTCAGGCCTAATTTCTTCGACCTGCTGAATATAGTTCCCATCACCGTGACGCGACCTGTTGAAATTGTATAGCTGACGCAGCCCTGACGAGAAGTCGCGGGCGCATGCAACACCACGAGGGTCAGAGTTGCATTGGCTTCCTGCAGAATTCAAAAGCTTAAAAAACACTGGCCTAGCTATTATCTCCTCAGATTTACATTATCACACTCGCTAGGCCTATAATATATAGCCTAGGCTAATCACGCTTAGGCCTAAACACCACGTTCATTCAGACCGCAGGAAACCTGTTTATTGTTTAATCTAATAAGTCCATCTGCTTCAAGCAGCAGTTTCACTTACTGCCAAGCTACCCCAACCACTCAGCATTGTTATCTTCGTTTTTGAGTGGTCGTCAGCAAGGCACAATGGAGATGGTCGAATAAGTTAACTGTAGATAACTGGGACGGTGGTATACTCCCCGAGTTTCTTTCATGCACATGGATAAACCTGTCAAATGGGACCATGGTCTCTTAAGGGTTTCTCTTCCTTTTGCTTTTTGTTCACAAATATACATAATTATATAATACATGTATATATATTATGTCATGTTTGTAAGATGCTTAAAACAATAACATAACACTTTTGGTTACAAAACCAACATACTTCTGCAAAATTAATTTTATTAGTTTGGCATAACATGAAATCTATGACCTCACCTTAAGAAGACATTTTTTTCAAACTTTGAGGTGTCCAATGATTACATTCTATTTATTGTTATACTAAGCCTAAGATAATTAGAGAGAAAATTTCACATGCTCTGCAGTTTCTTGTGTAGATCACAAATACGTGCATAAATTATTATAACCAGTATTGTGTGTCCTGTAATCTCAGTTTGTATTAAATATCAAAGTGGTCTTCAAGTTCCTTCCACTGCCAAATCGGGCAATATGCAATGATCACAACTTTTGGGTCACTATAATTATTGTTGCTACAAGGCAGCTGCTAGTTACCATTAGTTATTCTCCTCATTGTAAACAACAGCTGTTCTCAATGGTTCTGAATGAGTTCAAAGGTGTTCTATGCATCATCATCATCGTCATAATCGTCATAATCGTCATAATCGTCGTCATCATCATCATCATCATCATCGTCATCAAAACCGTCGCATTGGACCAAATGCATGATGGCAGGTATTCATGAATTAATTATCACTGCTGTGCTGTACCACTCATAAAACATGAAGTTCTCATAAAACATGCTCAAGAAGCACTTTCAGTCTGATCAGCAAATAGCAGAAGACTACACCAATTATTGACAAAACACTTATTGAATCCTTCAATGTTAGTACTTAGACAGTTGACTGTTTACCATTAAATATTCAGGTCAGTACAATAGATAGTGTCATAAATTATGTTGACTAAACAGTGAATCATCTTCTACACATTTGGCTCAGAAAGAGGACAAACTACCTAAGGTGAAGTCATATCACCTGAATGTTCTAACTAGTACAGACTACAGAGCAATAATGTGCTGACTGTTACAGTAGGAGGCTGATGTCAGATGCCAGAAGTTCCTTTCATCAAGTACAAATCAGAAATATTCATAAACAAAAATAAACATGTTGCTGCAGGCAGTTGGACATAAAAACATTAGATTAATCCTGACAGAAATTGATCAGTATCATCAAATATTTGGGCCATATTTTGATGAACAAGCCAAAATGTTGCCAGACGGGCGGGTTCAAACTCTAAATTCATATATCCTAACAAACATAGATAAATTAATATTACTTCAAGTAAAATATTTATTTATGTTGCATATATAAACTGAAATTATATATATAAAACTTTTGTAAAATTATTTGTATGTAACATGCTGCGTTCTGCCAGCCTGAAGTTTTGATTAAACGAAAATTGATTGATTAATTGATATTTTAACCTCCTCCTGCACTTGACATAATATTAGGCAGTTATAGTACTCTGTGAGTAACTTAAAATGTGCTAAAATGTGTCATCAGACATTATACATTAATTTATTCATTATGGAGATTCATAAAGCGCCCCTTCAAGGTTACTACTCAGGAGCGCTCCCAACCCAACCAAGGCTGAAAAGTATTGTTTTCATGCTGCGATAAGGCGCATCTGAGCAAACCCTAGGCATAAGGCGTAGACAGTGGAAGCCCATTCCATACAATGGGGCTAATAACGGAGAAGGCACGGTGCTGTCTAAGAGCAGTATTAAGAGCACATCAACTTTTATCGCTTAAGGACATTGATCATGCATGCCACAGTTCAGGGAACAGACAACCGGATCACTATCAAAGCAAATTCCAGTGTACAGATAAAGTTACGAGAAAAAATTACTGGTGCTGCAATATTATTTCATGATTAAATCTTTCACTTCTACAAACTAAACAAAGAAACTGTCCAGAGCAGCATAGCAACTTAAAAGAAAATCATTTGCACATTCTGAGTGTAATTAATTAGTCATACTAATTCACACTTCATAAATTGTCATTATTATTAATGTACTAGAAGCTACAGTTTTGTGATCAGTGCACTGCATAATAGGTAAACAATAAAAATTCATCAAAAATCTTTCCAAGCAGTGACTTTACAAACGCATCCACTGATGTCTGAATAAGAAAGAACATTGAAATCAAGCACAATTTGTTCATTGACGACATTTTTAACTTTCGAATAGCGTACAGTTCAAATGAGACCGCAATGACGCAAGTTCGTCACCAGGCAGGAAGATGGATGGCCTGTACACAAGTGGAGTAGTTGCTGGGTAAAAACAAAGGACAGGCATAAACGTACAATTCCTGAAGAAACTGCCAAAAATTCTCTGTGCAATTCTACTGGCTGCAGCTCTTGAGGACCATCTGAAAAATACATCAAAAACAATTGGATACTGGCAAAGTGGCAATATCGTTTTGTTTAAAATTTTGCTGGATTAAATTATTCACAAAATGAGACCAAAACTGTAAGATAAATGTGAGAATCATAGCATTTAATGAAATTGCCAAGCTAACATTACTTTATAAATGTAAACAACAATTTCACATGTCACAATCTCTGAAGCTGATTTTATTTTATATACAAAATGACTATCTAGACAAAACTTCTTAATTATCAGTTGAAAACTGTGAATCTATCAAATTTTCACAAAATTTCTGTGGCCCAGATGCAAATAAAGCAGACATTTGCTTTAAATATAAATTTTTACACACAGTGTGCAAATTTGTGAGTAGTGTACCACAAAAATTAATAATATGTCCTATCTTGAATGCAGCATTTTGTCAGGAAGTAAACTGTGCCCACTTGCCAATCTATGTTAAATATTGTAGCAAAATTTCTGTGTGCACAGACCTTCCGAACAGAATCAAGATGTTCCCTTTCCAAGTGAGTAGATTTGGCTTCTCTAGCTTCAATTCGTGCCTCCATTGATAATCGTTTCAAAAACAGCAGATAATCCAACCACAGCTGAAAACAAGTTTTGAAACATTTCAACAATTTAAAAACCTGATGAATATATTTTAAAATTAATTAGTTACTATATTAAAATATTTTAAAAGAGCTGCTAAGTGTCAGTGTTTCTTATATGCATCACAGCAATCATAAGAAAGTAAATCCCAGTTCATAAGTGTGCTTCCCGAGATTCAGATTCTGGACAATACAAGCAACTTCTTAATCAAGATCATCCCAGTGTCTACTACTGAATTTCTTTTAGCCCATGCTCCAGGATATAAAGATAAAGGAAAAAGTCAGTATATGTTGCGCAATGAATGCACAACTCCTTAAACTAATAATTTACATTAACTATTCAATGCGATTGCATATTGATATTGCCCTACTTCCAAGTCAAGAAATACAGACACCTCTCGGCGGCAAAAATAGTTGCAGAGCAATTGTGGGTGAAGGACTGGCGCACGGTTCGTACATACAGTAATCGCCGGTGTAATTGCATTTTTGGACAATAGCTGAGTCCAGACTAACTTTCTTGATTTCGAACGCTTGGTAGTTGGTAGAAAGATTTGCGGGAATTTTGAGGATCATTTTCAGTTATAACCCACTATATTGTGGGGCGCGGTGGTGTAGTGGTGGCGTCGTTGCCTTGGAGCCGTGAAGGTTCGAGGTTCGAATCCACCTCGCCACGTAAGGGCCTTGGGCAAGTCGTTCACTCACAATTGCTCAGCTCTACGGCGTGAAACTCCGATGCAGTGTCCGCTCTGCATTCGGGAGCGCCTCTGAGTAGCGAGAGCTTGAAGGGGCGCTATAACAAGTGCACATACAAACAAAGGCTCAGTTATAGTAAGCGGATCCCTGTGTTGGTTAGGTTCAGATTTAAGGGTCGGTTAGGTATCGTGAGGGTCGGTTAGGTTCATGTTAGGCATCGTGAGGATCGGTTAGGGTTAGGGTTAGTACAGTCATTCATTGACATAGGGACCCACTTACTATAACTATGTCCGGTAAACACGCACACTGAGTCCCCGTACTCCAAACAATATGGCCACCGTAGATGCGTGCGTAACAGAGCGGCCCGACATACGGCCTAATATTTCCGCAAAAATTAAAGGACGCTTCAATTTCAGCAGAATGACTGCACTAACCCTAAAACTAACCCTAACCGACCCTCACGGCGCCTAACCTGAGCCCTAACCGACCCTCACGCTTTGCATGTTGAGATACATGTTGCGATGTCGTCGATCGGTCGCGTTCTAATTTTACGGCATTCGTTGGCAGCCATATTGTTTGGAGTACGGGGACTCAGTGTGCGTGTTTACCCTATATCCTATGTATTATCGCCCAACGATGAACTTACAAGTCTAATGACATTGTTGCGAACTTTCATGTTTGATTTTCTCCTTTTTATACTAGACTTTAGTTTGCTTTGTGGACAGAGAACTCTCATCTTTTAGAAGTAAATAATTATCGCCAAATTATAAAACCGCTTGCCAAATTATAAAAACCGCTTGTAAATATACATAAACAAAGATCATTAAAACATATCTCGCAGTTTTTCCATGTAAGTAAGAAAGTAAAGATTTAGCAAATCCCAAGAAGTTTGAAACATCCGCAATCGTCCTTGTGCTTATTTAATTACTTCACACAGAAATGAGCTTACATGAAGAATATTAAAAAAATTAAACAGCACATTATAAATTATGATTAAAAAATAAGTCGTAAATCTTGTGTAGACAACCATGCTTTGCCTAATTATACAGCAGTTAATGCAAAACATTAAATTCTTTTGTATTCTTTTAAAGCACATTTAATTTCGCAGGTTGCATAATTATAGTCATGCATCTGAGGGTCGCTTCTTTGGTGGAGATTTTGCCGTCCCTCAGTGGCTCTACTTTAAATTATATTAATTTTGATGCATCTTCATCTGACAAGGAATGATCGATACACCCATCTATTATATTAACATTTCTAGAAGTGTTTTTGCTGTAACTGGACAAAGAATTCTGAGCTGTCTCGAAGTGCAGCTACATAATTCATTTATTCAGGTAGGCTATTCATAAAGCATCTTTTAAACTTCTTGGGCAAGGATAGCAAAAGCCACAGCAACGTTAAAAGCCATGGACAAGATCTGGAGGAGCAAAGCGATAAGAATGGAAACTAAGATGAAAGTAGGCCTACTACAGACATGTGTCTTCAGTGGTGTGCTTTATGGATGCGAGTCTTGGGTGGTGAGTGGTGACAAAGGATATAGAGCGGAGGATATTGGCATTCGAAAGAAAGTGCTACCGGAAGATTCTGAGAATAGGCTGGACACAAAAAGTTACCAATGTCGCACTATACGAACGAATACGCCTGAAGGAGAATATTATGCAGAAGCTGATCAGGAGAAAGATGGGGCTATTTGGGCATATATGCAGAATGGGGGACGACAGGAAAATAAAACTACTGGTTTTCGGCAGAATGGAGGGGACAAATCGGAGAGGAAGACCACACAGAGAATGGTTGGACGACATTATCGGGTGGGGAAGAGCATCACTCCAGGAGCTGAGTCACATGGTGATGGACAGGGAGCAGTGGAGATTTTTGGTGAAAATGGCAGTGGACACCTACGGGCGTTGAGCCCATGGTGCCTGATGATGATGATGATCTTTTAAGGGAAACTCGAACATGTTCTCAATGCCAGCACTGCCAGACAGTCCTTATAGAATGTGTCACGGTGTCCAACAGAACAGGCTCAACTAAACAGGAATACTTTATTACTATCAGCTTAAATCATGCTAACCATTCTACATTGTTTATTAAGTCCAGCTGTTTCTTTGCAAACCTGAAAGTGATTTATGGTATAACTTTGGTTAGGTTTCATTTTAGGCTGCAGATTATATGCACTGCATAAATACATTGTGGGGCGCGGTGGTATAGGGGTATGTTCGTTACCTTGCCGCGGGAGGGTTGCAGGTTCGAATCCACCTCAAGCCACCTTGTAGGAACCATGGGCAAGTTCTTCACTCACAATTGCTCAGTGCCACATAAATTTATAGACATCGTAAAATACATAATTATGCATTCATTCATTCGGACATTTATATAGCACTCCTTTAAGTAAAAAAACCTACTCAGAGGCGCTCCCGACTCCAGTGCACTCAAAAAGAACAGTTTAAGTTTAGTAAGAAACGATCCTGGTACAGTCCCAGGGTGTAGGCATAGCTCAAAAGGAAGGCTTATTCATGTAATTTATATAAAGAATTATGGAAAATGATTTTCTAACTAAACAAAGGCGCCACAGACTTACAGAAACAAAATCAAAACAAGAAACACGCAACCAATTTAATCTGAAAGCAAAAGTAGCACATGACCATCATAAGAAACATGAAACATTTAAATTGAAAGCAAATATGAAACCAAGCAGGCATTAATCAGTCTCTCGACATGTTTTCACATATGCCCTACTTGGATGAATCTTACTTCTAGTGACTTCGTTGAAAGTCAGACAAGAAACCAGTAATTTCTCAGACACCAGTTGAAATCAAATGTAAGCGAAAGGTTTACAAACAAATATCATTCAAGGAGATTCATTTATCTGTAACTTAAATGCATCAGAGCGCTACACATAAATATAACAGCAGCTTGTAAGTTGTGTTTGAAACCTCAGCTAGAAAAATAACTTTTAACCCTTTAATGCCGGAGGGTATATGATTTCCCATACCATTTACTAACATATTGGCATTAAAGGGTTAAGGTGTTATTCACCAAGAATGTCCAACACAATTATCTCATACCCTACATGTATAACACTGCCAAGCTACACATGGCCCTTTGTTGTTTATCATCATCGTCATCATCATCACCTTCATTTATAGCGCAAATTGTTAAGACAGCAGAGAAAATGGTTTACAAGAGAAGACATCTCTTTAGCAAAGGTCACTCGCAGTGGCAGAATGCCATTAATTATACAGACCAGAACAGAAATTAATAAGCACAGGTCTCTAACAAACCTTTTCCCAAAACTTAACTAATATTGACAAATCTGTAATCTACAGGGTGGCTCAAAAAAAAATACCCCAGCAGCAAAAATGCAATATCTCCGCAACCAATCGAGATTATTCTATGAAAATAGCAGGATTTATAGAGGAGAGAATTTGAAACAATCCCTGAAAATCTCAATAATGAATCTGTATCACTTTAGAAGTTACAGCTGTGCAAAAATCGTTTTTCATTTTTTCGAATTTCCGCAGAATCACGTTAAAATACATGCGATTTCTTTAAGATTTTTTTGCAAATTTCAACACATAAAGTGATGATGATGTCATATGACCTCTCTAAGAGCTGTAAATAAGCTGTTTATGTAGCAATCTGGTAGTATTTGGTGATATTTTATATATTAAGATCTCAATTTGTGAATCCGTACTGAACGTCATGGGCAAAGTTTCTGCAGATGATAAAGTGGGAACTCAGGCGTTGCGCGATCAGAGACTGGGGTATTGCAAGATCATAGCAAAATACCCAGTGAAAAGTGGAGCCTGAGCACATTGAAGGCTATCTATAGACGTGATTATGTAGCAAAAGTCAGATGTCGAAAAGAGACAGGAAGACAGTGGTCGTTTGGTCTGACGGAAAAAAGCGCGATGTTCACGAAATTCGCTTGGTAGTTGCAAAGGTAAAGTTTGCAAAGCACATCATGGTTTCGGCGTCAAATCTGCTGGCGTGTGTTACGGCTGCAAGGAAAGACTGCACTTCATCCCATTCAGTAGGCTAAACGTCAAACTTACCGTTGAACTCTGTTACCCAGACTCATCGAAGACTGCAGTTATGTTCTAACATTTGGTTTTATTTTCCAGCAGGACGGTGCGCCTGCTTGCTAGCACGGCAGGGTTGACTATGAGGATGCCATCTTATTGCCATCAACTGCGGTAAATTTATTGGCACAGGTGAATGACCATCAAACTCGCCAGACCTTAACCCTTTTGTTTATTACGACTGGGAACCTAAGTTGGAGAACATTGGCTAACTGAAGGAAGTCTTGCTGCTAATGTGGGATCAGTTGCCGTATGACTCGATCAGCAAGGCCATACTGAGCTTCATAAAAATAATTTGATCTCGAGTTAAAGCAGGGAATAGACACTCCCATCATACTTTACGATAAACTGTAAAACGGATTCCTGAGGTGACAGTGAAAGGTGATATTATTTTACATGGAAATCAACAAATGACGTTCATTTTTCCGCGGAAATTCGAAAAAACGGAATTTAAAGTTTGAACAGCTGTAACTTTTGCAAGCATAAAAATTTTAAAGTGAAACTTTCAGGGATTGTTGGAAATTCAATCCCCTACAAATTGGAAAATTTTCGTAGAAAAATGTCAATGGGTTGCGAAGATATTGCATTTTATCCGGTGGGGTATTTTTTTTTGAGCCACCCTGTACTTACTTTGACACTTAAAAATGGCAGGGTAAGTTACTTCAACACTCAACAGTTACAGTCCATCTTATATTTAGTAGATGTGCTAGATAGCTGTAACTCACTGCCTTTGTGATGTTCTCGCAGCTTACTATACAAGTGTGCTCACATACACACGAACAAACTTCAATACATATGCTTAAACGTCCCTACAACACAAGGTCGGGAACATAAACTAGAAATATCATAAAGTTGGGAATTAACTGCACTAGAAAATTCATTCATTGTAACACATTTGCTGACATAAGTCCAACAGGCATCGTAGAAAAGAAGTTAATTTTGCAAGAAGAATATTCATCAATAGACCACATGATTCTATCTTCTCAACTAAACAACAAACAAACCCATAAACGCAGAGCACAAAAAAATCAATCTCACAAAATTAATTTACCCAACACACAAAATACCTACTAAAAAATTAAAATAAATTTTCACTGAAAAATCGCATATACAAAACAAAACTCCACAGTCAACATTTTTATCAAGATTTCAGTTAACATGTCAGTTTCAATATAATCAAAAGTGTTAGCAACTAGAACCATAGACTGGAAAGAAAACAGGAACTTGCACCCCCAATTAAATTGATACAAAGAAATTGATACTCTTTATTCATGAAACCAATACAGCAAAAATATTGTCCACACATGGTTGTCTATCAACAACATATTCGAACTGAAGGTATTTATTTAAAAAATATTAGACCTGCTATAACAAACTGATGGTCCTCTTCCCTGATGGGGCACTCACCATGGAATGGTCTCCATCTGAAGCTTTGTTTCTTTCCTAGGACCATTTCTCCTATGCTTTTTCTCACCCTAGGACCATTTCTCCTATGTTTTTTTTCACCCTAAGAATGTTGGATTTGTGAGTTTTTAAGGAGCGCTGTAATAAATGTTTGTTTCATATGATGTTTTAAAGAAACTGATCAGGTAGTAATAACCTAATGGATTAACAATGAGCTCTTTGGCCTTTCTTTGAATCTTTTTGATAAATGCTAGTTAACTATATAGTTTGTATAATGACTCTAATGAGTTTCCCTCAAGTAGTCATACATAAATTTGCAACCGCAATTAAAAGTTAGGCCACCAGAAGCAGATTAAATTTCCAGAAATTTGATTTTTTTACGAAAATCTTGAATCTGAACATTTATAAAATGTAATGTGCAGCCGTTTAGCACCTTGCCTTATAAACACCAAGATTCCAAGAAGTAAGAATTCATATCGAAGCTACAATGCTACCTAAATCCTAGGCAACATATATATTACATTATAGTCCACAAAATCAAAGAAAATAGCGCTGATAAGAATGATAATCTGAACACATTCAAACACAGATACAAAACACAATATTTACAAAATCGCATTCCTGATCAAATGGTTTCATCCAGGACTTCTCACTCCATCTCTCCCAAAAGACAAAAAACTGTACGGAAAACTAATATCTTTCAAAACAGATGTTCTAGTTTTTCACAGAAGTTAGTAAATTTTCCCATATTACGTTACTGCACACCATTATATTCTCTTGCAACTGATCGATATTCAGTAAGTTACCTGGACATTTAAATACAACTTACATAAAGATATACAATACATATATAAACACACAGGTACATGCATATAGAGTGGACTCGTTTACACAAACTCAGTTTGCACAAATAATTGCGCATTTTCCCATAGCGTCTGAACATGCTGTACTGGTCAACACCCCACCTAAGAATGGCTAAATATATACCCATTACCCAGGTATGTAGGACGACCCTTAATAGGATGTATTTTTAGTATAAACAAAAAAATGCTGTAACTACAACTACATTAGAGGGCTATTTGAGAAACTTGTGCGTTTTGACATTTTCATTATGATCCCTTTACACATATATCATGTGGTATGTCCCTCTGACAACTTTGCTTCAATGAATCCACACTGAATAGATATAATAGATATTTACAAACCATACATACATACCTACCTACATACATACATACATTATACTACATGCATTCACACAGACACACATACTGCAATCTTAGAAAGGTGTTTATCGAGGCGTAAGGCAACTGTATCCTCAACTGTTTTGCTAATTTAATACAACTTAAGACAACACACATTGCAAAACACACATTGCAAACACAGTGCGCAAACACACATTGCACTACACTAGTGAAGCCATAGATCACCTGCTTAAAAGCTAGACTATGCAGAGCCACTCCCTGCGCAAAAAGCCTTGAAGACGATGTTAGCAAGTTCTAAGTCAATAGGCCACAGTATTTATATGTACAGTCAACCTGAGCATGAATAGTAAGTAAGCAAAGGATAATTTCCTCAGTGAAAGACCAACCACCAGAACCATACATACATACATATTACATACATACAAACATACATAGTAATACATACATGCATACATAAATAATAGATACAACATCAATATTTCCACAACAAAATTAATCATATCTAACGGTGAACACTCGCAAAATACTTCCAAATTCTGTACTTTGCCTGGCTTAAAGTGTAACAGATTCCATAATATTAAAAAAGTAACACATCTTATGTACTTTTACTAACCACATTTTACATCTAAAGGTAACCATGTTGCGTTTCGGCTTGTCAACCTGACTTATATTAAATGATATATATATATATATATATATATATATATATATATATATATATAGCAAATGTGCCAGTACAATTCTCTGTTCACATACGGTAATACACTTCAACCATATAACTGAAATCGTGAAAGTTATAAAAGGATTATCGCATGAAGCTGTCTTAATTACCGAGCAGAATGAAAAACTATTCAACGAAATATTGACTGCCAAGTTTATTCAGCCCACACAAATCCCACAGCAACTAGTTGCTCCCATTGACATGACGAGTGCCCACTCTGGCCACATGAACCAGAGTGCCCACTCTGGTCAAATGAACCAGAGTGCCCACTCTGGCCCTATGAACCAAAGTGCCCACTCTGGCCCTATGAACCAGAGTGCCCATTCTGGCCCTATCAACCAGAGTGGGCATACTTCAGGCCACTCCAAAAGTTTATAAATTGACATACATATTTGCAATGGTATTCGGAAAATAAAGAAACAAGCATTGGCCTCGAAAGCCACAAACCTTCATGGTCACTCACACATTTAGAACTAGACAATTACTGAAGCAAAAGTAGTTACATAACATCCAACAGTAGGCAAAATATATACCAATCTAAAAGTAACTAGAAAAATTCCACATATACAAAGCAGCTCACTTCACTGTGGCGTCTTAGAAAAGTGGAAAGCACCACATTTAGAAAGGAATGTGAGCCTTTGACATAATCTCAAAATATATGCAGACACAAAGCACAACATAAAGAAACGGTGCACTCGTGGTATGATTTTTGAAGGCACTCCATGAACTGTAAACTGAATAAAACAGCACAAAAAATAATATCATAAACATAATTATTTTTCCAGTGCTCTTTGGTTTCATGGAGGTTTCCCACAACCAAAATTTCTTGTTCCTGAAGGTCTAACCTATATACCTCCGGGAATGTTTGAAAAAGCTAGATGCCTGCAAAGACTGACCATAACAGAAACACTTTCTCCCTTGATTAGAGTCATTTTCCACATCCCCTGGATTTCATTATTTGGGTAAAAAAAATACTAATAACAGTACTACTAATGGCTTACAATTCATCACGGACATGGGACACAGTCCATCACGGATCACCGACTCATGATGGGAATTGTACGAAAACTAGTCTTCTGTTTCACTCCCCACACTAACAATTCAGTGTCTCAACTATGCTACCTTTCGCAATATCTCTTCGCTACAAACGAGATGAAGCCAATCCAAACTCAATTAGCAATCTTCCCAACAATACTTTGTCTCCCAAGGGATTGCACTTACCTGTGGTCAAAAGAACTCTGGATATAACCAATAATACTAATAACAATAATAAAAATTCCAGAAACTATTTCACCCTTTTTAATTAACATTTAAGTTCCTGAGGAATCCTGTGCACCCCATAAAAAAATATCAATAACAGCAATATTATTATTAGAAATAATATTAAAAATAAAAATAATAATAGAACCAATTAAATAGGAAGTAAATCATGGCAGAATCAAACTATGAAGAAGCTTTCATCAGCACCAAACGTCAGACAACAGAAACAGGTTTTCAAGACGAGGCACTGACAGATGACGTGGAAAACCTGAGGAGGATGTGATCAGTTGTTGTTTTCACGTGCAAATGATGATGTGGAAAATGGAAGAGGAGCATCAACGTCTGTCTCCTCCATCTCCGGCTCCATTGCACTGGCTGGCGTATCGTTAAACTCACGTAAATGTATCTAATAACAATAATATAACCATAACCATCAATTTTATTGCACCAAGATGAACAAAAACA
Source organism: Lumbricus rubellus (assembly GCA_945859605.1). Lineage (NCBI taxonomy): Eukaryota > Metazoa > Annelida > Clitellata > Crassiclitellata > Lumbricidae > Lumbricus > Lumbricus rubellus. Next base: position 28,292,724 of record OX243818.1, read on the forward strand.
TTTTTGCAAAGTATATATACAAACAGTTTGTTACAATCGGAAACCCAGAAGGGATTAGAAGTCCCACTGGTAGGGCTACCTAAGTACCTATGCACATATTCAGATTTAAGGTGGTAGATAGGCAAGTATCATGTGGGCATAAGGCGTAAAAAAAATTGTTGTGTTTCCGGTAACCCGACCGACCCATTTTTACGGCCGCGACTCAAATATTTTTGTAAAAAATTTTATTACAAAAAAGTTCAAAAAAAATTTCACAAAAAATTTAACTTTTTTTCAAAATTTTTTTAAAACATTATTTTGTATTGACATAACATAAGAGACGTCAACAAAATGAAATTAATAGGACTGTTTCTAGAGCAGTTTTAGGTGCAGACAGTCGGGAAATAGGCAGTTTATACTTGCTTAGAACACGTACTTTGTTTCAGCGTGCAAAAAAGACTAGTGGGGTATACTTTTTCGAATAGTCACTGTATAAAAATATTTTACCAAAATAAAAATATTTTCCGACCTACCTACCCAATTTTTTTTAGCTCTGTTACCGGAAACACAACATTTTTTTTAGGCCTAAGTATTTACAATCTGGTGATACACATGATGCAGTCTTAACTAAAAACATAAACACCCACAGTCAGGACAACATGGTGTTGTTAAGCTATCAAATTCATGTTTATTAACAATATAATGCAATTCAGATAATTTATATAGCATCGTCAGCAGCAAGCCACTTCTAGGATGCTTCACACGCATATTGACAACTATCAGAATAATGTAATGAGCTTGAGAGCATTCTTGAGCAGCTTCAATTGTTTCCTAAAAGTGGATTGAGTCTTGATTTCCTTGATAGGTGCTGGAAGACTGTTCCACGAGCATAGGCCAGCGACCTGAAAGGCACGATCACCCATTTTAGTTTTCGTTGCAAGCTCACTGACACACTGCAGCAAGTAATGTTGTCTAGTTCTAAACCTGTGAGCGACTGCGAAGGTTTGTTTCTTTCGAAGCCAATGCAGGTTTCGTTTATTTTCCGAATACCATTGCAACTATGGTAGGTCTCAAAATTTCATAACTTTATTATACGACGCCCACTCGTTTTACAGAAGCATCTAGAGAGTGAAAGACCAAGTCAAAGTAGAGGAGATATGGATGTTTAAACATGTCTTTCAAGATCAATTTGCTCTTCGAGTAAAAATATACGATAACACTCACTCCCTTGCGCAGGATCAATCCATCAATCAATCCATCAGAATTCGTATAGCACCACTACAAGAACTCTATTTGGAGGCTTGAACTCAAGCAGAACAGGCCAATTGGAACAATAATGAATCAATCAGCGTGTTCAGCTCACAGGTAAAAATAAAAATTTATGATTTCAGCAGGACTACCTGTAGGTAGACATTGACTTCAGCCGCTCGGCTCAGGTAGGGGAAGTTTCCACCTGATTTGAGATGGGCTCTTCGTGCGTTTGGATAGCACTTGTACAGGTCTTCTTTGACAGACTCTGATATGGCACATTCATCATTCACCTGTCCAAAACAAACAACATCACTGGACCACATATTCACAACAAAAGACTCATATGTATCAGCTCCATCTAATTAGAGGCGTTGAAAGTTCAGCAAGATACAGATGGTATGGAGCAAATCTGAACAGGCAATCGACTAATTATCACTCCATCACAGGATGCAAATCAATCATCAAACAATCTTCACATCATAAAAAGTCAATGTAGCCATCTTGCTCATGAGATCAAGACATCTTTCAGTCCACAAGCAGGGCTTAAAGTGTGGCAGGACGGTCATGGACGCGTCCTGGCACTTATTTCAAATCTCTATGCCATCCTGCAACTTATTTGGCCAACACACCTGAAAATGTTTGGGGCGTCCTGGCACTTCTTTTGGAAAGGTAAGGGGTGTCCAGGCACTTATTATTTTTACACTTTTAGCACTGTCCACAAGTATAAGAGTAAAACATTTCTATTAAAAAATTCTTTGTTCAATCAAGATTTTATCAGAGACAACAAGGTAGTACTTTAGAAAATTTGCACAGCCTCCTCAATCATTTCCTACTGATAGCTTATGAATGGTTGCGTAAATCTCCTTTGTTACTTACATCGATTATTGTTATCGGTAGATTAAGTAATTTCTTTGCGTCGACTCGACACTTTCGACAGTTGAGCGTCAATCGTGACGCTAAATCCTTCTGATTCAAACTGTCCAACTGAAATTCATACCAAAAAAACATAATCAGCATGAAATATTTCCTTAATTTATTTAATAACTGTCATGAATACTGTGACTCTGACCTCAATGTCAATTAACATTAATACTAATATCAATGCTAATTTATTCAAGAGACTTGATTCAACAGCAAAGCTCACTTTATCTTTAATCCAAATAGGCAATAATACAGAAAATATTAAGCAGGTGACGTATCATCAACACCAAGAGTATTCTGCAAAGCCATCGATACAGTCATTATTTGCACTATCTTCTCCAATATCAGTAAAATTAGCCATTGCAGAACAATGCACCGTAATACTCATCTCTGCAAACTACTGAGTGATAATATTTAAATAATAATAATAACCCTATGGTTCAATGCGATCATACAATTAGTCATTCCAGTGTTTTACTTTCCATAAGGTTTCTCTACTCCTTCGTTTCGCTCCTAAATGTTACAAAACAAAAAAGCAATAACTATAACTATTGCTTCAGCCAGGACTTTAAAACATTATATTACATCTGCGTTTGATAAAAACACACTCACAGAGCCGGCAACAAAGTTGATGGAGTCCATGATTTCTCCATCAGTGCTTCCTCGGTCGAAGTTACCCATGAGCATCGTCTTGAGAATGACAGCCGGAAGCATCCAGAAACTACGACAAACACCATTAAATACTTCACTTCATCCGTTGCAGTCAATAATAACTTGATATTTAATAAATATTATTAATAGTTGAACCATAATCAATCACTAGTCTCATCTGCATGATTGGGAACAAGATCAGCAAATACCATTTTAAACAAAAAATTTCACTTTTTAAACATAAAATGAAATATTTTCATTTCTTCTTATGTCAATTTTAGACAAGACAAATAACATCACATTATTACAATTACATGAAATAAAATTACAATCACATGGACTAACATGGACCAAGGGATGCAATGGACTTAATAAATGACCAAAGGACAAGAGTGATAATTTACTCGAACCCATCTCTGCAAATGGTTGGCATCAGGAACCGATAATGATGATGAAAATCAATTTAAATCAGCAATGCTTAGCACCTGAAGTCATCCTTTAACCCTTTACCAACCGAGGATTAAGATTTCCCGTACCATTTACATTTACTACACTCTGGTCGGCAAAAAGTTAAAAGATGCCATATTAACGAATACATTAAACACCGAGTATGCAAAGATTGACACATTGTTTAAGAATTAAAACAAAATTTCATTAATGAATGAGAGTTTCGCTGTGGTGTTTGACGCTTACGTTGGAGCCGCCATTGTCTGCTCAAAGATGTCGGTAGATACGAAAGTGTTGCAAAGGATCAACGACTGAACTCGATCTGTGGTGGCAGAAAACTCGGCAAACTTCTGCGCGAGAAATCCACCAACGGACGAACCAAACAAATGAACCTAGAAGCAAAGAAACTGCAACATCATTCACCTTCGAATTATTTTATAATCTAAAAATTTCTGTTATTGCAATGGACATAGTCGCAACAAGCACAATGTCAATTCAAGCAAAACTATGCAGTGAAAATATTCCAGTCTAATGTCTTATTGTCATGATGATTGTATGGTGGTAGGTGTGTATATGTGTGTATATATTATGTATGTACGGTGTACAGATGTATGTATGTACGATGTAGTTATGTATGTATGTATGTATGTATGCAAGTATACATGTATGCATGCATGCATGCATGCATGCATGCATAGGGTGTTTCTAATCAGTTTACCTCCAGGGTGCTATATAAATTTTCATAAAAATAAACACTGTGTAAAAAGTGTGTATCAGTTGCAAACTTTGTATATGTGAAATATGTAGTAAATAAGCAATTCTTTTGCAAGCCTCTACTGAAAGCATGTCCTCTATGTTAAAGAAGTGCACTAGAGAACACTATGCAGTTCTAAGCCATATACATGTAGACACACAAACACACACGATCTCATATAACGATATAAGACTAAGGCATACTCGGTCAAGGCGAAGATGGTTGAGCAGTTTTTGGAGACCTTCACAGAACTCTGGAACAGTCCAGTAGGTGGGATACTCCATCTGAAACACAATCAGCAGATTGACTGTGACATTTTTCATAATCATAATAAAATGTTGGTCACGTCTTCGTTCCATAGAAACTTGTCAGGGGTGATCTCGATGAGCCAATGTGCGACCATTATAATATCAAACAGAACATGGCGTCTTTAAAGGAATTTTTAGAACTGCACAAAGTTAATTGTTAGGAATCCAGCCACAAATTAGATATCAGGAGAATTCTTGAGCTAACTAATATACATCTTTAAATGAGGCTTGTCGATATAGCTCTGGCTACCTTAGTTGGGAGGGCGAAGGAAAAGTTAGGATAGCATAATAAAAATTATGTCCTGTAAAGTGAAATATAGCGGAGCATTTCCTTTTCCAATGAAGGAATAATCCCTTTGCTATAAACCCATTACCAAACTTAGTCTGTCACTTTCAAACAGTAAAGATTACATTTACTACTTGTTCCTTCCAGCGAAATTCTAAATAGGATTCTTAACCCTTTTAACCCGGAGCCCCCGTAACTCTATGGATAACGGGCCGAAAAACCGTCCCGTTGAGTTCAAACGGTTAAGATTGCTTTTTCCACCTGGCCTGGGAGCACTTGAAGGGACACTATACAAGATTTCAATTGATTGACTGGCTACAGACTTTGAATTATACTCAGCTATTTCCTGCGAGCAAACTGCTCAGTAAGCACTGTTATAAAAGTTGACGGACGCAAAATAACAGTAACCGTATGTAACCAGACACTACATAATAACCGTAATGTTACATTCTGACTGAAATCTTACCGAAATGACTCTGCATCCAGCGGTAGAAAGACCAAGCATCTGTCGGTAGTAGATATCTGCCCGTCCGCTCACAGGTGGAAAGCATATCAACGCGCTAGAGACGGACTTTGGACCGACATCGTACAAGATCCACTCCTTACGTCCATCAGAATCGACGCAGATCTAACAAAGACATACATGTACCTGTCATTGTACCTGCAGGAACAATGTATGTGTCACATTGTGTCCGTGTACCAAATGTGCGTTAGCGTGTCTGTACTATGTAATTTAAGAGAGTGCAAGTATGTATTGTGTGTACCTGAAATGATATTCCTTTGGAGCTGTGCTTCCGAAACTATGATTTTGCTAATTTCCAGCCTGACGCTTATGAAGCTATCAGCTGGGCACGAACATTTTCGCTATTATTTTGAACACTTAGGCAGAGGCCTATTTCTATTAATTCGGTAGCTTTATCATTAGAACATATTAAACGTGACCATTTGAGACGCCAATTTGCGTATGTAGCGTTATTGTTAGATCACATAAAACGCTTCTTACCTAAATCGCTTTAATTTTTAATGTTGCTTACTTACCTTGATTACTTACTTATCAAGCATGTGGGCAATGAGCCAGTTACTTACTTACTGAGCGCTTTGCATGTTGGGATTGGGATGCATGTTGGGATGCAGTCGATAGGTGGCTGCACTCTATTTTATTGCAATTGTTGGCAACCATATTGTTTGGAGTATGAACATGCAGTCTTCGGGATTACCATTATTATTATTAAATGCTGCCAACCAAACAACATGCCACCAAATAAATATACAATCAGGGAATTATGATGTAAGTACCGTTCGACGAGGTATATTCGCTCTGAAGCTGAGATATTCCTTGGATCGTGACAACTCACTCATCATATCTGCAAACAAAAGCAGCATTCAAGACAAATCAATCGGACCAATTTGAGAACAAGTTTCTGGACAATGTGAGTATCACACAAAATTAACTTCATTCCTTAAAAGCCAAAACATTTTACAGTTTACCCCAACTTATTCATTGTAGTTGTAATTGAACATTTATATAGCGCCGCTCACAGATTCAGTAGCGCAGAATTCATGTAGCGCAGATTCGTGAGAAACTGGATTGGACACATCATGAGGAGTGACACCATAGTACGGGATATCATCGAAGGAAGAATGGAGGGGAAAAAGACAAGAGGAAGACCAAGAACAATGCTACTGGACTGGATGATGACAAAGGACGGTTACAGAGGGCTAAAGATGGATGCACAGAACAGATATGCGTGCCGTCATTGGACATATGAACCTGCCTGACGGCAGAGAACCAAAGAAGAGAAGAAGATTCGTGAGCATGCGTCGTGTCAGAGGCGTTAGACAGGTACACCAAGTCAAAAACCTGTCCAGTTGCCAGAAAACCATGGAGTGACGGAGGTAGAGGAGCCAAGGCGGTTATCGTGTATGACTACACCAGAAAGCGGAGTAATAGATGTAATAATGCAGACGCATTAGAAAAGAAAATTAAAAGCAGAAGCTGATTATTATACGTGCACGTACATATTACAACTTGTCATTTGGTTCCTGTATCATTATTTTATAAACTTGCAGATTTTACGTTAAACTTCGTCGCAATTTAGTACGCCGGAAGTTTACGCCTCTAAATCCCAGATGACCAACTCAGATGTTCAGGAGTGCAGGGTTAACAAGTGTACGTCAGTAAGAACTGGCAGAGGATTTGTGATTTGCTTGTTAACCGACACGTTTCTAAAGCGCTCTTGTTTGTTATACAATATAACGTGCATTTACGTAGCACTTATGTTGTATAACATCAGTTAGTTTTCTTGATAAATTTATCATGTATTTATTTTAATTGCTACCGCTGTTTGTTTGCATTGGCATTTGGCAACACGCCAATTCTATCAACTAACACTGTGCTTGTACGTCAAACTGACCAGACCGAGCTAATGTCTGTCTATAGCATGAAAGCCTCGAAATACATTGATTCATGACAATATTATTGTTTGCTCCCATCGCACTTATTTTTGCAATGCAACTTGCACCCTACTAGACCTCTGCTTAGAGATTTAAATTTGCATTATACTTTAGAGCTGTTCTCTAGCTAGTAATACCAAAGTTTCTCTTGTCAATGCCTGAAAGATGTACTGAGGTCACTAAACGAGGACATTAATTTTAAGGGGCCACTTCTGAGAGTAAAGTAGTACATAATACTACATATAATAATGCCAAAGAAAAGTTAACAATCTGGGAGTAGATTGCCAATAAGTGACTGTGTGTTGGTTAGGCAGTGTTTTGTGAGACTGGCTCCACTGTCTGTGACAACTGTTCTACCTTGAGTGTCCAGCGTCGACCTACCCTTTGATCAGCGGACCAAGCCGAGCTTCTGGTTCCCCCACTTGCGCACTGCTATCTGACAGTGTCGTTCATTCTCGGTTGCTGGTTCTACAACCTGGAATGGCCTCCCTGTTACGCTGCACTTAGTGCCCAGGGGTCATTCTGTCACTACAATCTCTAAACACTACATCACTCCTGCCCTCAAATCATTAAACCGGCTCAAAATACCTGAACACATAGAATTCAAAGTCCTATCACTCACCTACAATACACTTTAATTATCCCAACCGTCATAATCTCCGTTAGTTCTTCGCCATCCAGCCACTTCGTTCAACACACTCCTCATCCAACTTAACACTGCTCCGCCCTCTCACCGGAGAGTCTTGAAGCAGAGTTAGGGTTTGAACCACCTACCCAGTGATTAAAGTGGTTTGGGTGAGCAGTGGGAACATCAAATGTGTCAGCACTGGGAACACTGAAGAATTTTTATTGGAAAGCATGTGTTTCCAGGGTACCATGCATGGTGAACAGTGGGAACTTAAGCCAAAAATTTCGAGAGCAGTGGAAATGCTGCTACCACACGTTCCCACCCACTTTAAACCATGCACCTACCCCAAACAACTAAAACACTGAGCACTTAATCGTCCCTTGCAACCTGCACTCTGTCTTTGTACAAGCTTCTATACCCAGATGGAAATGCGAAAAGCCTGTAGTATCCTCTGGAGCAAAACATTCATTTACGAATTTATTTGTATTACAGAATTCAGATTCAGAGCCTCACATGAAGAAGACCAACAGTCATATCTCATTTATTAAACATTTGGGTCAACTCAACAATAAACAATGGCATGATGAAGGAACAAAGAAAAGAATTTTTTTTAAAAGAACAAGGCGCTCATAACTGAATTATGAAATTCAGAAATCGAGTTTTCAAGTTCAAACCAATTAAATCTACAAACAAGTCCCATTTAACTTGATTCTTCATAATAAAATGATGCCAATCATTGTAATTAAATTACAAAGCTTTCGATCAATTGTAAATTCTCATATTTATGAATTCGGTTAGGCATCCTTTCTCGCTTAAAAACTGCCGCATTTCGCCGCTGTTGGACTGGGAGCGCTTCTGAGTAGATTACCTTGAGTCAATAATAATAAAGATTGAGATAAAAGTTAATTTTTGAGTTGACAAATAAACATAATTATTAAATGAAATAAAGTTCTGTTAGTAATGAGTTCACTTTGTAAAGCAGAATACCATGTCTCCATGTTGAGCTCCACATGATGCCCAGAGGCTCCAGACATCACAACACTATGTTCCCTTCGAACATAAAACTGTGGGAACGCTTCTGAGTAGATTACTTTTAAGGTGCACTATAAAAGAAACTCAATAATAAAAATACTAATTAATATGTATTCAATATTTCATTAAGCGCCACACACTAATGACAAAGCAAAGTCCCAAGATAGACACCGTTTCACAGGCAGTTTTAACACACCCATTTTGCGTTACACGATAAACGTGAGAGGAAAGTGCTGTGTCACCACACATAAGTTGTCTTCATGCCCTTGATTGAAGTGTATCAGAACCCTTAAAATGATGCAGAATAAACTGATGCTCTAGCACAGTGACTGCACTAACATCTCAGCGAATTTTCTACATCCAGAACTAAACACCTGAAGAAATGGAAGAAAACAAACAAATCTGGGGAAAATCCTACAGAATTATCATCAGCATAAGAAAATTAAGAATTCTAAACTGCTGCTGAAACAATGTGATTGACAGTTCTAACAATGCCTAAACAAAACAATGTTTCTACATCGTCAATGATAATTATAAATGTACTTCTTCATTTACACTTACAAGTACTGTTCTTAGATTCAATCTGGAAATAGTTTCGGCTCGACGTCATCAAGCGAATCTGCTCAGCAGTGGTACGGTAAACGATCACTCAACCAGTACATATATAGTAGTGCACGATTAAAACAACTGTTCCTCAAGAAAAATTAACATATAGGAACAATGCATTCTATACAATCACCAGCCAAGTGTCAAGAACACCAAAACACTTCCTTTTCAAAAGTTACCCAGAATCAAACAACCCTAAAAGGATTCAACATGTTCAGTGGCCAACAAAACATTTTATCTGAGGGAAGTCCGCACTGTCCTCCACGTAAACAATTCCATGAAAAAATACAAATTCATAAATTCCACCTTGGAGGAATTTAAAAGAATGCTACTAAAACAATTCATTTGCTATAATTTTCGATCAGAGTAAAATTTAAGCTACGAGTAGACTGGAAACTGCAAATTTTACACATCACGATTAAAAATATTTATACACACGGTGAATTTTCGCTGAACAGAAAACCTGCAATTCCATGTACATCAGAACATCCCATACAAGTTTGTAGAATATGATGTAACAGTAACAATAAACTGGTTTCACATGACATTCCATGCTACTTTACAGAATCTGGTGTAACACTAAACTGGTTTCACATGACATTCAATGTTACTTTACAGAATCTGGTGTAACACTAAACTGGTTTCACATGACATTCAATGTTACTTTACAGAATCTGGTGTAACACTAAACTGGTTTCACATGACATTCAATGTTACTTTACAGAATCTGGTGTAACACTAAACTGATTTCACATGACATCCCATGATCATTTACAGAAACTGGTTTGACATTACACTGGCTTCCATGTAACCATGTACAGCATCTGGTTTGACATTACACTGGCTTCCATGTAACCATGTACAGAATCTGGTGTAACATTACACTGGCTATCCCACTAAATTTCACAGATTCTGCCATAACTTTATACTGGCTGTGCAAATATCAAATTATGTAACATTACAGATCCCAGTTAATGTTATAGCAGCTGCGACGTCCCATCAACTTAACACATTGCGGTGTAACATCACACTGTCCGAATACAAATTCCTACGTAACTTTACAGAATCTGGTGCAACATTACACGGTAACGTCACACTGGCTGTGCACAATATTCCACACAACGTACAATGCATGTCTCAAGTTCACCATTACATTGAGGGCTTGGCGGTGTACATAGGTTCTCTATAGTACGGATTGTGCTGAGCGACTGGGACCTTCTCCGGCGGCGCTGATAGCGGTGGTGGCGGGTAACTCAACTTCTCCACTTTCGGCTGCACTGGTAGCGGAGGTGGGTAACTCAGCTTCTCCAGCTGCTCACCAGCGTGCGTTTTCCTGTGCGTCTTCAGACTGCTCGGCTGAGTGAATGCTTTCTCGCAGAACTCGCACCTGTACGGCTTTTCTCCGGTGTGCGACCTGATGTGCACCTTCAGGTTACCTGAGTGCGTGAAGCATTTACTGCACGACTCGCACTTGTATGGCTTCTCGCCAGTATGGATTCTTGTGTGGATCTTGAGACTGCCCGGCTGAGTAAACGCCTTCTCGCAGTAGTCGCACTTGTACGGCTTCTCTCCGGTGTGGATTCTGAGGTGTATCTTGAGATAGTTGATGCGGCGAAACGATTTCTCGCACACCCTGCACTCGTGGTATCGCCGTCTCTTGTCGAGTTCTTTCATTTCTGAGATGACCAACAACGATACTGGTCAGAAGATATATTGCTGTTCGGTGTGTCGCACTACGCTTGTCCTTGAAACTCAATCACCAGTTGTCTGTTGTTCAACTGTTGAAAATCAAAAGGAACAACGTGAAAAATAGAAATTACACAATTTAAAAAATATATAAAATGCATGATCCAGCATAAAAAATACATCATGTTATCACCAAGCTTAAAATTAAACAAGAATTTTGAAAAAATATTTGGTTTGAAGACGAATCATGACAGAAGTTGTCTACTGTCTAATCTCTAGTCTCTAGATAGCAATCAGACTCCAAGCTTCCCTTGCCATCTCTGGAACAGTCATTACATTACTGTAAATTATGTAAATGTACCCTTAGTATGACATAATGCAGCAGCTGACACATTGTTCAATGCTCATGCCATGCTTACAACTCAATTATTGCAAAAGTGCAGAATGCCTGTCAGCAATAATTAGTATCTGAGAACACAGCACATTCAGTATTCAACTCACACGAGGAGGGTTTAGGGCAATGGAAATTCTGGCACAAAGAGCGCACAGCCGCGAAAGAATTTCTTGCTACCCTCCTAAAGGTTGATTCGATCTTCTATTTGGCAGAAAGCATTGGTAAAATGGCCAGTCAGTCAGGTGAAAGTGTATCAGAATATGACCAATATTTCTGACTTAGACAAGAATGATTCAAATAAGGTTTCAACTGTGTGGACACAAGTTGCACAAACAAACCGTCCAGAGCCCTATGAATAATTATATCTACACCTGCAAGCGGTTGGAAAGAAGCGGTTAGAAAGAGACCTGGCGGAAACCCTTGCCACACATGGACAGCACAACAAGCAGAGGAATTGACAAGTGCACACAATATTCAGGCTAATAACCTACACTGCACTTGCCTGGCACTATATACAACTCATCGAGCGTTCCGATAAACCTTATAATTAATACTTCAAAACAGCCAAACTGTTTTCAAAGTCAAGCACAATGACAAAGGCTCTATATGCCTACTCAAAAAAATTTAAGTCTAAGATAAAATATATAAAATACGTCAACAGTGCTATGCATCATTCTGCACAGAAATAACACAACAGTAAAAATATAAAACCAACAAAGCCTTCGCTAGGCTATTCCTGGTTATGCCTTGCATGCGTGCTGATCCTGCCCAGTCGAGAAGCTTTGCCTATGTCGGCCCTCTACCTGGAACCATCTTGTGCAGGAACTGTGGTTCAAGTTCCTCAGCTTCCAACTTCCCCTGTTTCGGAAATTAAATTATAGGTTTTCATAACACCAAATGCAAGGCACATCTAGTAACTCTAAAATAAAATTATTTAGACCCAACAGTCGTGGTATTTTAGCATTTTAAATTACAGTTTTGCATTATATTTTGCGGGACTGTTTCATATTCACAAATTGACTGAGACAAGCGCACCTTGGAATCAATAGTTGCATAAATGCAACTAAGTGTCGCATCGAGCAGTGCTGTCGGACGAACTATTTTTCAACTTAGCTAAAGTCGTGAAACTGCCTAAAAATTCGATGAATTCTGACGATATGCCTGTTGATTCGATGGAACGTAACACTAGACGATGGATTAGCATTAGAAGCAACGATATGGTCCTGGTACTTTTTGTCCAACCAACAGAAATGACATGTGCACGGATTTCTATCTGCCTCCCGTCAACCCGTAAAAAATACAAACGCTAGATAACAGATAAAAGATTTTTATCCGTGCAAATAAATAATAATTTCAGTTCTTTTTCTTTGTCCAAAAGAAGCGAAATGGCGATTTATAGTCATTGGTAACGAGGTCATAAGTTGTGAGATCAAAGCACTAGCGACACTTAACGACTAGAGAACTTCGTAAAATAAATAGCTTCTTTTCCGAATATTTTGTAATTATTCTATTAGGCCTATAGTGTAACGAAGATTTTAATTTAACGTAGCACTTATGTTGCAGATTCGTCGAGCGCGCATCGCAAATAGATTCCTCACTTTGTCCAACACTGTTTAATCCAGAGTCCAGACATCTCCGTTAGGGGGGGGGGGGGCGTCAGAAATGTCATGCCCCCACAAAAATGTAACAAAGTCATTAGGCCTAGGCCTACTTGTTGCTTAGGCCTACATCATTGTAGAGCAATTAGGCCTACATGAACTGTTATAATAATTATACAGTAATATAGGCCAATTTATTCTAATAAATTAGTTATAATGCTACTATTTACTATCATAGCAAAAAGGAATCTATCACTTTTACAATGAGTAGGCCTATGCCTTAATCTTAATTTACAGTAGGCTTATATAGGCCTACTTATACAAATATAATTTTCGTCCAGAAATTAAATTTCGTACAATTAAAGTAGGACCTAGGCCTAAAGCTCAAAATAACATCAACAAAAAAAAATTTGACAATTAGAATAACTATTAGTTGTTGTATAGGCATACGTCATTGTATTACACCAGGGGTGTCAAACCTTTTTTGGTGGCGGGCCAGTTTGAACATATTCCAACATGTGGCGGGCCAGAGGGAACATTTTCCGACAAGTGGTGGGCCAAAGTGTCGAAGCTCCTGAGCAAAATTGGGTAGTGAGCTTAGAGGAAGCCTCGGGCTTGGTCAGCCAATTCTCAAAACATTTTAAATAATATAAGTATTTCGTATAACTTCAATAAATTTTTTTAACAGACAACCAACCGGAAACTATAGATACACGGTCTACACAAAGCTGTGCGTCTGAGCAAAAGTGATGTCAGTATGAAAAAACCTCCATGTATTTGGCGCTGACTGTAAAATATAAAATTTGAACTTTTATCCTCTAATTTTGTAATCTTTAGGGAAAGCTCCGCGGGCCAGAAAAAATTCGTCGGCGGGCCACAAATGGCCCGCGGGCCAGCTCTTTGACACCCCTGTATTACACGAACTATTATAATAAAATACCGATATATGTTATTCGCTATTATATGATTACAGTGTTATAATTTACAATGCTAATGTCTGATACCATCATGGTGTGGCGAAGACACGGCTGCAGGCATGATAATGGACAACTGCAGACACTATACTGAAGGACCGCTTTAGGTGAGACGAATGACGGCTGTAAGAGTAACGAAGGACAGCTGCAGGACACCCTTTCTCTCTAAACTTCTAGAGCGCATTGTTGCTATAATCAGTTGATTGCATCAGGGACGTAACTAGGATTTTTCGTTTGGGGGGGGGGGCTTAAGCCTTAAGTATGACCAATGCTTAAAGTGTAAAAGAAGAAGTGCCAGGAGGCCCAGGACGCTGTATTGTAATTGGTCGTGAGTGGCGGCGCCGAAGACGCGAAGTTGCGAGTGCCGAAGGCACGAAGCCCGTCCCGAATAGGGGGTCTGGGGGAGCGTCGTAAGCTCCCCCAGCGGGGTCTGGGGCTCCGCCCCAGCGACCAGCGCATTTTTGGCTGTGTCGACGTCAAATGGAGCCATTTTAAGGCTCTTGTTTGCCAGATATTTGTGAACGGAAAAGTTGCGAAAATTGTAAGAATAAGTCGTTTTTCAGTGTCGCACAGTGGCGGCGCCAGGGGGGTCTAGGGGGGCTGAGCCCCCCCCTATCGGCGGCTCAGCCCCCCCAAAACAAAACGAGGAAAATCTCTACAACTGCTAACTTCGAATAAGAAAGCTAGACAGTGACCAACGGCAATGAAATCAACCATGTAATCACTAATAAGAGCGTAGAGGGCTTATCCTAATAGAATCCACCGTATATAATATTTTGCCAAATATCCCCCCCCGACCCGTCATGAGGTTATGTATACCATAATAGATTATGTAGCCCGCCGGCCGGCTGAGGCGCTACATCTGTAGTCTTATACAATCACATGCGAAATGGGGTTTTCAATTATCAGCAGCACTCATGGTGAGACTTTGGGGGCTTGGTAACGGTCCCCAAGTTTGTGGTCATACCCGGCCCTAGGGTTCTGAAGAAATTTTCATCAATCCAGCTTGTACTTTACACAAGAAGGATAAAATTTACGAAGTTGATTTCCTGCCAATATGGTAAGTAGGCCTACTGTATGCCTACATGTATATCATAGGCTTTGATATTCTAGAAAACTTGAATTCTACCGGTAGGCCTAGCTCGGGGCTGAAACTGGTTTGGAAAGTTGCCTGGACTGACTTTGAGCCGAAAAATTTTCAGAAATCTAGTTTTGGTCATTCGCCCAGAATTGTAAAAATTTCTCCCTTTTTTGGTACCTGACGACCTTTTTTAGTCATTTGCCCACAATATTTTAAAATCATACCATTTTTACCTATTTCTTTTGTTTGACGACCTGTTGTTTTTAGTTGTTTGCCCACAAATTGCAAAGACTTGCTTCTCAGCATATACCCGGCACCAGCAGGTCACGAAAATCAATGCCGGGTCGTAGACCCTGACAGACCCAGCTCACTTTCAGCTCTGGCCTACAGCCTACTTGTGCACTGTAGTTGTGACTCGCTTTATTTGCAGACTCATGGGCGGAGTTTGGTCTCAGCTCTGGAGGGAGGGGGGCTAAATCAATGTTCCGCGGATCTCCCTTTTAATAATAATCAAGTCAAATTCAAAACAGCAGGTCGTTGATAACACCAGAATCAAAATTATGACCTTACCTACCGGAGAATCGTTGGGAACACTAAATCAAAATAATATGCTTAGACACCCGAAAATTGTTGATAACACTAGAATCAAACTTATGTTCTTAAACACTCGAAAATTATTAATAACACTGGAATCAAAATAAAGTCCTTAGACACCCGAAAATCGTTGGTAGCACTGGAATCAAATTGATATCCTAAGACACCAAAAAATCGTTGATAACAATGGAATCAAAAATAAGGTCCTTAAACACCCGAAAATGGTTGATAACACTGGAATCAAAACGTTGTTTTTAGACACCCGAAAATGGTTGATAACAGTATAATCAAAATGATGTTCTTAGACACCCGAAAATTGTTGGCAATACTGGAATCAAAATGATATCCTTAGACACCCAAAAATCGTTGATAACATTGGAATCAAAAAAATGTCCTTAGACGCCCGAAAAGGTGTTTTAAACAAAATTGGACGACTAAAAAGGTGTCTTCAGAAATTTATTCAGCTAAAAAAGGTGTGTGCAGAAATGTTGATAACCAAAAAAATGTCCTCAAATATTTTGAAAAACTAAAGTAAGGTGCCATCAAAAATTTTGACAAATAAAAAAAGATTTCTTCAGAAATTTTGATACCAAAACAAAAGTGTCTTCGGACACTTTTACGACTAAAAAAGGTGTTTCAGACATCTTGACGACTAAAAAGTCGTCAGAAATTCTCAGCCGAAGAAACACTACAGAAATCAAATCCTGGCTACG